>JAQFZQ010001454.1:0-19506 GCA_034696005.1 Glomeris marginata | reverse complement strand
GCAACATCCCTGCGGCTGACAAAAATCACAACCTGTCTTACTATTCTGCCCTACTCAACAAATTTAGGGAAATGATTAACATTGCGATTAAAAATAAGCAAAAATACCCTGGAACTTCTCCTTTAAAGCTCAAAATCCAACTTCATCACTGAATTTTGATGGATAAATTTCACTTTGAGCTCACTCAGCTTGAAAACAAAAATCATTTCTAGAGGTTCGGATAATCGAGGTTCCACTGCAAAATCAAGGAATTATAATACTCCTTGGTGAAATCCATATTTCTCAAATTACATTTTAAAATGTAGACTTTACAACTCCGAAAACAGAATAATATTTAAATAAAAATGTGTTGATTATCAAGAGTATGTATGTGAAAAATTGAATTTGCATGCAATGACGTCATGTGTTGATGCAAAATTCAGCCAATTAAATTACATAACATGTTTTTGCAGACTTGTTTGTCACAAAGTCCAAAAATTGGCGCAATCATATCACCATTTGTTTGCTGATGGCAAGTAAATACTATAGTATGTAAAATAAATGCACCTTTAACCTGGAAAGGTTGTAAACAGTTTCCTATCCAAACAATCAAATAATACAGGGAATTAATTATATTTATGGTCAGTGGGATTCATGAAAATGTATTATTGGATTAGCTACATAGGAATGCAAATTTGTACATAAATCCGACTGTAGTTTCAGGTCAACGTGCAAATATTTGTAAACATAATAGTTGTGTTGGTACACTAGTGAAAAAGTCTACAAGATTACGTCATCTGTCTTTGGTCGCCCAAAATGGTTTCACTAAACATGAATTAAAAATAGATTGTGAAATAAGATCCCGAATTCCTTATTTAAATTTTGTTTACAGGAAGTTTATACACAGATACTAAAAAATTAAATGTCTACTTTTGTGGAAAAAAAAATCCTCATTTCTGCATTTAATTTCCAACCTTGAAATTTAAATAATAGTGAATATATAAAAAAATTACTAGCACAAACATTTTTTCTTCCCGAACTTATATGTATGTATTTAAACATATGAAGACGTTTATCTATATTTATTTTTCGCAATTTAGTCCATATCTATTTTGCGTAAACTTCACTATCCAAACAACTCGATTATAAACGATACATTCACGTGACAAATTCACTTCGAAAAGCAGACTGTAGAAAAATAATTTGTCTTTATTAGTACGATTAAAAATGCCTATTTTATTTACCTTATCAGAGTTTCAAAGCAGAAAAATATTTCACTTTATTTACAGCCAGTACCCCAATTTCTTGTAGAGATTGAAGGTAACTTTTGTAAATTTTCTTGTCTACTTCATCCTGCAACTCTTCCTGCGTCTAAACAGAATAAAAAGTTCCGGTGTAAATTAAACTGTCATTAATACAAATGAAAATATACAAAAATGTACATTATTCGTGAACAGCGCGCTTTTCAAAGTCAGCTGCTGAAATTCTTCCACCAGAGATTTCTTATTTGACGTTTGATGTAGTTCCTGCTGAAGATTTTCGATTGCATCAGAGAATGTGACCGCAGCTTCATGAAGACCAGTCACCATGGCATCGTAAGATTCCACCAGTTGCGACTTTGGAAAGAGAATTAATTTATATTTCATTGCAATTACAACTGCGATAAAATAAAGTCTCAATTTTGCTGCAAAATACCTTATCTGTTGCTTTCGATTCGCGGTCCTTTTTCTTTCGCGTCTTCTTCGCAGAAGTCACGGTAACAGGTTTTAAAAGTTGTTGGCAAAAACCAGCCACAATCGCCACAAAGCTTAGCATCTAATTTAATAAAAAAACAGCATGTTAATCGTAAATACATCCATTAAAAATAATCCATTTTCTTTCTGGTGCGATTTTCTTTCTGGTGCGAACCTCGGCAACATTTGTTAGATCTTCCAGAAAATCGCCCATGAATACCAGTTCTGTCAATTTGTCTCCTTTCATTCTTTCTGTAATATCTGCAATGCAGCCTGTGTGAAACAAAATTCTCAATTGAAATAAGAAACACGAATAGAGGCGTTTCTTATTATAAAATTCAAGGCTTCAAACCTTTTATTTGAGTTACAAATTCATTCCGCATCCTCTCCTGACAATTATTTTCACCTGCGACAAACAATCAGTTATTATATAAAATGAGAATTCTTTCTACAGGATTGGGTAAGAAATTCCCAACTCACTCGCAACATTCTGTTCTGTAAGCTGCTGTAGGTCAAAAAATAGATCCAGAAACTGTATAATTATTAGAAAATAAGGCCCACGGCTATAGCTAAATACACGAGACGGTTCCGGAGCTTGCAATGTAATTATCTGCAAACAAGGCAAAAATGAGACGGTGACACCACTTTAAACATATAACAAAATTCCAAAAACATATTGTTCAAATTATACCCGAGGTGTTTCCGACGTAAATGCCTTGCTGCAACTTAATTCCTTGAGCTGATCGATTAGAAGTTTCAACACTTCCAAGTCTGACTTCCTTTCTCCATTGGACATGTTGCCATCGCTGTGGTCACTCGGAGATGTGCACTGCTTAGTAGCTATGAAGTGCACGGCCCCGATGGCCCTCACGAGATAACTCCGGTACTTCAACCAGGCAATCTGCAACGTAAATAAAATTCAATTTTAAGTAATTTAAGTGAGGCAATAATTTAGTTATCAGATACAGAAATATTTCACTATCTTCACCTCGCTTTCAAATGACTCGGTTTTCATTTGTTCGTGAACAGAGCTGAAATGACCAACGTAAAACAATATTCAGCACAATGGGTAATTATAACAACACTTACATGAAAACAATTATTAATGTTACATACACAAATCAAAATCAACAATACCTTTCGGGAGGATCCCACGAAATCATAATGTCCAGATCACGATTGTCGCATATATCCTCCCACACTATACCATCTAATTAGCAACTATATTATTACCATTTTGAAGTGCTCACATATTTGCATAACCCAGGGTGTCTACTAACATTTAATCCTAATATTGTTTGACAAAATGCATTTTTATCGAATTTAAATTAAATGTTTTACACTTAACTTTTATTTATCCATGTTTAATAAAGGAGAATTTTGCGTACACGAGGTCACAATAATATTGAAAAATGAGTAGACACCCTGTGATCATAATGTCAAGCAAGTACCACTTTCCGGAATGATATCCAACGTAGGAATAAATTCGAGACTAGACTGGTGGCTATAAATATAACAAAATTGCAGACATAAATAATTTGCAGATAAAGCATACGATAAAATATAGCATCATTAACCTGTTGCTTTCCAATATAAGATCCAGAATCCTTCGATCGACCGTGACCAACATATATTGCAGCGAATTATTTAGCCTTTCTTGAAACCGAACGAATTCGTGAATCTGCAAATATTGCGAACATATTTGCTTGCATACATCAATATAGCAAAGTTTACAAAAATAAGGAAGCAATTACTTTCGTAAAAGATCCAAATTTGTACGAAGATATCAAGTAGTCAACGGTCTGAAAAGGTAATATGGGTATATTAACACATATATTCGGCATTTTTACTTTCACTTTAATTGCCAACTTACATCTTTATAATGCGAGAGAAAAAACTTGAGCACTTGTCCAAACACAAAGCCAGCTGTTGAATATATACCTTTGGCCGCGATGTGTCGGGTGATCAAATAACTAGAAAAAATTTACTGCGTTAGACGACCGTTCTTTGAAATAATAAGATAAAAATATAGAAAGTACCCCAAGGTGTCCAGCTGCACGTGTTTCACATCAAGGCTCTCATAGAGAGCATAACTTGAAGAAACGGCACCTGCAGCAAATTAATTTGCAGCAAATGCAACAGTAACCACGCATCTCATCGGACGTACCAATGGTGTTATACATTTTACATAAGAGCAGTTTCAGCTGAAAGTTGGAGGGACTGTTGAGAAGGGCATTTTCCAAAACAATGAGTATCTTATGAAGAATAGCCTCGTCACCTTAACACAACATCGAATTTTTAGAATAAGCAAGTGGGCAAACGTCTTGCGGCGTAAACTTACAACCTGTATCTTTCCACACGGTGACCAACAGATGCACCGCGATCAAACAAAACGGGTCACTTGGCTGAATGTCAGTCGACAGAAGCTCTCTCCCGAATGCCAGTCCATTATGGTAATGATCCAGAAGTTCCACAGATAACTGACATTTTTCCGCGTTTGAGAGCTTCGCGTGCAAACCAAGATACCGAGATAGTTGTACGAAGAGAAGATATCGTTGCATGTCTTTCACCTGAATTGAATAACACGCTTACATTCTGTACAGAAGGATCGCCTGCAATCTTTAAAAATACTTACGTTTGTTGCACAAGGTGTCGAAACCAAAGGATGAGCTAATTGCAGACATCTCATGCACTCGTTGATCAACTGCAAAATGACAATTTTCACATTGGACAAAAATTATAACCTTAATGCCACGTCCAGGATTTAAAATGAAACTAACTTCCTGCTTTTCTGAAGGCTCCAAATTCTTTAATAATATTTTCATGTCGGAAAAACAGCACGTCTTGTCCCCAAATCGCACAAAGTAATCCCGCAGAAGAGCAACTTTCTTTCCTAAAAATATAAACGAGCCCAAAAACATTAATGTAGAAGAAAACAATTGCTTGGATGTATTAGGAAAATCCATGAATTGTATCTTTCTGATGTCTGCAATGGGTCAGACACTCACCATTAACATCTACTGGTGTTGGGCAGTGCTTCAAAACATCTATAAGACTGATATTTGCCAAAAATGGTCCTCGTAGAGCACCCTTTTCTTTAGCCTCTTCATTTTGTACGCGATCCTTGATGAAGTCCATCAACAAGTCTACCGTGCCATCCACTTGAAGCGTATCACTACTAAACGTAGATTACCATGCATTTATATTATACAAACTTATGAAACCATTTACACTGCAAGGAAATTTACCTTTCACCTGGTCTCCAATTTGATTCCATGAGCTTCATTGCAGAATGGAAATATTCCTGGTAGAAACTCCAGTTATCTGGACTAGAGAAATGATTATAGAACTTTACGCACAAATTCTTCATTCAACACACGTATAAAATAAATAAAAAAACCTTTCCAGTAGAAGCTTCCTGTAGGCAGCATTTGTTTCACTCCAGCGTTGTAACTTCTTGCACAATTCTGCCTTCTTCGTCACTTTGAAGTTGAGGAACGATGTCAGCTTGTCACCGAGAGGACTCTCGAGGACAGCCAAGGCACTGTCATACTTCCCTTGCAGCTCCAATATCATTAGATAGAGGTGAACCTCAGCCTCGGCCTCCATCTTATTCTCGTCGACAAATTTCGCAGCCATCCGTTCGGCCAATGGCAGCAAAAGCATCTTCCCTACTAATTCATCCGCGATATGAGCCTGGAATAAAACACGGACAATTAACCGAGAATGAGAATAACAAGCGAAGACTTCCAAATCTTTCAAAAACAATATTAATATACCTGCATGACAATGCTCATGATGGCCCAGAAGTAGTACGGGTTCTTCGCTTTCAATTTGTACAGCGCGAGAGCAACTTGCTGCTGCTTCTTGTACTCGCCAAGTCTCACGTGTGCCATGAACAGATGGGTAAGAAGTTCCTCACTCTGCGGCTCCCTTTGCGTGGCAGCTTTGTATACATCAGCTATTAGCTGCGCTGGCAACAAAAACCAAGAAAACACAGCTGTCAGTCAGTATGAATGCACAGTCAGATGGTCAGTTGAAAGCATTACGAAAATACTATATACGTTTATGTAGCTCTCGATAGCAGATGGTCATAGCTTGCAATGTAGCATCGTCTACAGGTACCTCACATCTTACTTCTTCAAGGAGTTTGCAAGCTTCAAGCTGTCTTCCAAGTCGCAGTAAGGCCAGAGACTTCAGAACCTGGTGGTAATTACAAGAATACCATATATAAGAAAATTGCAATCACATGATCAATTTTATGTGAGAATGTTATTAACATTAAAATCGTAAACTTTAAAATACGCATCACTTCAGTTTTATATTTTTCTACACTTTTGCACCTATAATAAAGAATTGAACATAATTAATTCAACAGCACAAAATTTCCGCAACAGGGATAATAAGTATTAAATACAAACACATTGAATATGGGATATAAATAGGGCGAAGAATAAAATCTTAAAACCGAAAGTAAAATCAAGGTAAAATCAAAGAATACAATGAACCTTTGCGCAATGGAAATCTTTCTGCTTTCTAAGAACCTTTTCCGCTTCTTGCAAGGCCTTCTTATTGTTTCCATAGTCAAGACAATCTGTGGAAAATTTCCAAAAATCACACTAATAAGTTATCGGCTTTCGTGATGTTAGCGAAGCATCAAAACCGATTCGCATTTTGATCGTAATCAACGAAAGAATCGCGACAATAGAGTATCACAAATGTTTCCACATTCGCTGTGATGCTCAAGAAATTGCTCATCATGCCAAATATCTCGCACTGACCATAAATTGGACGAAGCCGTCGTTCACTCACGGTCGAATCCACACGCGTTCGGGCCGCCATCTTCTCAAAAAGGCTTGCAAATTTTGGAAGGAGCAAAAGCGCAACTACGCGGTGAAAGTGATAACTGATAAATAAACGGGATGCAGAGGGCGCTGCCACCCGTCGCTTAACGTAATAAAAGTAGAGCGACAGTAGCGACCTCTGGTGCAGCGTTGGGGAAGTATTATTATTGTGAAGTTGGAGATCTGCAGATCTGTGATGCGGATGATGTGCTGTACCAAAACAGTGGATTTCTTTAAGTAGGATGGAGATGAATAATGAAAATAGCCACGTCTTAATGGCCAAAGTAAACAATGTCAGTAATTTAACAGTGTTACTAAAGTCGATTAACATCAAAGAGGTATGTGTGTTTTTTTTATTAATTGTCAAAAATATGTAATATTGTATAATTAAAATAATTAATGTTTATTACAAAAATAATAATTGACGTGTTAAAACCCCATTGTGCTTTTACATTTATATTACATGATTTAATTTAGTTTCCATTTAAATATAGAGTATATATATATATAATTTATTTCCATATTAATTAAGTTTAAAATTCAAACATTTGTAGGGGACAGCTGCAACTGTATGTGCCACATCTCATGGTCTCAAAGTTACAACTGAGGCTCATCGTAGTGTTCAAGCCAATGCATTCATCCAATCTGATATATTTCAAAAATATGAATTGACCGAAGCAACAGTCACATTTAAAATTAATCTACCTGTGTTATTGGTGTGTATATTGTATATATGCAAATCTTTGCACCTCCTAGCTATATTAAATGTTAAATTCCAGGATTGCCTCAATATATTTGGAAGTAGTGGTGGAAGCAGTTCAAGCAGCAGTGCATCTAGTGGCCAAACAGCTTTAATGATGTGTTATGATGGATATGGTTTACCCTTGGTGTTAATGTAAAATCACATGGCAGAATAATTAACACACCTGTTATATATTTGTGACATCATGGTCTTCTTTATCTTGTAGGTTGGAAGAATCAGGAATTGTAACAGATTGTTGCATCAAGACTCAGGAAACAGATGATACCTTGGATTTTGACTTCGCTGCAGAAAGAGTTGTAAATAAAGTTATCATGAATGTACGTACTCAATTAAATAAGCTCTAGATTGTGAATCTGACCACAAAATTCCTGTTCTTCTAATGATATGGCAATGCACATTGTTTTAGTCGGAGGGCCTTCGAGAAGCGGCGGGTGATCTGAATTTAAGCGGTGAAGCTGTTGAAGTTCTCATTTCCCCTTTATCACCGTACTTCCGGTTATCATCGAGCAGTGACAGCAATGATTTCCAGGTACTTGCTTAACAGCATTACACTTTACCTGCTGAATTTGCCATTTTTTGAGATGACACACAACATTTAAGATCGATTACAACAAAGATTCCAAGCTCATCGAGATGTTCGAGTGTAAACAAACCCAGGTAAATAGGTATGTAAGTGTGAACAATGTATAAAATGGTCTTGTAAAGTATATACTTAACCTCTGAAATGAAATTTCAATTGTTGTTAAAGGTATAGAACTTCCCTGTTCAAGATGTGCTTGAAGCCTTTGCCGCTGTCAAACAAAGTGTCCATCCGCACCGATGACCGGGGCTTCATCTGTATGCAGTACCTTATGAAAACCGAAGAAGATTACACATGTTTTACTGAATATTATGCAAGTTTATATTTTAATCGTATGTATTGTTGTTGGCTATGAGAGAAATTGGTATCACATACCTATACTTACTTTACAGTGTTCGCCGCTGGAAGAGTACGACTGAAGTTTTTGCGGAAATCTTCGAATAGGCTTTGTCATCAAAACTGCAAATTAATGGGATAACAGTATTTAATTTCAACAACACATACAGATGTTTAACATCAATCCAAACGCCCCAAGGAAAATTTGAATCCGTACTTACTGTAAATTGTCTTATACTTTTCCAAAACCAAAAGTTGCTCAATAAAGTTTCATTGTTTTTATAATATATAACGTGTTTTTGAGTTTTACCGCTATGGCTGTAATCAATCTTCATCCAAAATCACGATTGCAAAAACCACTGGTATAAAACAGACAAGTTTTAATCGACCTAGAAAATATTATAAACCGGTTTGGCAAGTCGGATTACGAGACCGTTTAGTCATAATTCAAGAATTCTTCAAATCCCGATTTTGGTTGAAGATGAAATGCAGTCAATATTTTATAACAAATTAAACGCTAGATTACACATGTAACAAATGTATAGACGCTATTCGAGTAACAATTTATTATACGAAAATAAAGTGGTTTGCATAGAGAAGAAAGACACTTGAGGGTGCTGCAAAGTTAACATTGTTATAATTTAACGGCACTGGAGTGCGATGCAATAAAAAAAACAATAAAATGGTCATTTCATCCTAACAAGTCAGCGAATATATTATTTAAAATTTAAAAATGTCAGATGCCGGTTAGATGTTTGAAGGTCCGCCTAATAATAATGCAAGAAAAGCTACACATTATACTTGCAACCCCCACACACATGCAACAAAAACAGGTCAAATTGTAGGCACCTGCACCTACAATTTGCGCCATGTCCACATTGCGCTAAAAAGTGCTCGCAACAACTAATAAAAAAAACCCCCAATTGCAGCTACTAAAACTGTACAACAATTACTTGACGAGCTGTCACCACTTGCACAACCTCTGTTCACGCAAGGAACAAACACGAAACCACTTCCCGCGAAATGGCCATGGTAAAAACAAAATAGCAGTTACGTGAATTAATATGATTATTCTAATGACTAAATAAAACAATCGGTTTGCAGCAATAAAGCACCTATACTTAAGTAGGAGTTCCTGCACAAAATGGCCGCTAAACCGTGCTGCATCTTCGCCGGTTGATGGAAACCGCGTCGGGACGCGGCTTCGATCAGCTGCGTTATTTTGTCATAGACCAATATATCTGCCGTGTTTTTGTATACATATATAATATATATTTCGCATGTAGGTTTTCTTTTCAACAGACGCCACCATTTTCTTTGGTGTCTTTATCGGAGTTGTGGCTGCTCTTCGACTCGTTACTTTGGCTCCTTTGGTAGCCGCCAGGACGCGTGAAGTTGCCCACGCTGCCGGTGTACCGGTGCATCAGATGTTCCGAACGGGAGTTCACCTCTCCTTTCAGAAACCGTTCCAACTTGTCCACACAAGCGTCCTGGTAGTCGTGGATCCATCTGCGAAATTGCAAAATTACCATTTGGGTGTTCCGTGACTCATTTTTCCAAGCTTCGTATATCGAGAACTGCGAAAACTGGAAAAATCAACTCACGTCACTCCGTTGAAGTAATGAACCGATCTCATATCTTCGGGAAGCATCTCTAATTCCGGCCATTGGAAATTGTCAAAAATAGGAATGATATTGCATTGACTTTGCAGGGCAGCTACAATCTCCTAAATTCAATATAATATAAAAAAAGCAATCAGTGAGAAAACATTTCACTCCGCGCTTTCCGTTACGAATTTCAACTTACCCGATGCACCCAATCTTTGCAATCAAAATCTTTATAACACCTTTCTAGTGCGTTAGGTGTCAACACGAGCAGGAAATGTTTGGCCTTCTTTACGCTTTGCAGCAGATTATTATCAAATTTACCCGCTTCCAGTCTTTCTACGTCGATGAAAACCGAGAAACCCTTCAGTTGCAGGTGGACCTTCAACAAACTGCAAATAAATATGTTAATTGAGCAGAGTCAACAAATGCAAGCAACAAATGTAGTCCATAATTATAATAATAAT
Organism: Glomeris marginata; assembly: GCA_034696005.1. Classification (NCBI taxonomy): domain Eukaryota; kingdom Metazoa; phylum Arthropoda; class Diplopoda; order Glomerida; family Glomeridae; genus Glomeris; species Glomeris marginata. Next base: position 9,200 of record JAQFZQ010001454.1, on the reverse strand, counting down.
AAAAAAAATAAACTACCTGGCAAGTTGCGATCCGTTAGAACGACGGTAACTGATGAACACATCTAGATTCTTATTCACTTTGCTGTCATCTTCCATGTTGTCCGAACCCAATTTACCTGTTTAAAAAAATGTCAAATTTCAATGTAGAAGCCCAAAAACAACATACCAATATTTTTTTTCCCCCAGGGACAGCACAATTAACAAACATGGCAGGTGTATTGGGACATGGCCAAATTGAGAGCAGCATCCCAAAATAGAGATGCCGGTACTCTTCCAATTTATCACTATAACAGTTTTACACGGTTTGCAAAAGCCAGTTACATTTATTTTCCCCGGGAAGAAAAAGTTCACATACCAAGTGTGCAACGTAACTTATATAGGGTACGTAATATGTAAAACAGTGCTAACAACACAAAAAATATAAGTAAATGAGAGATTGACAGATTTATTTGCTGGTGGCCATCGCACCAGACCTCAGGTCGTTACAAAACTTACGCCACACTGACAAAGAAATTCTACCTCTTGTAGCTTGGATGATTCGCAGTCGATGAATACTACTTTCAACGCAGCAATCTGTTGCCAGCTGCTCATCGGTCAGAAGTCCCAGGACACTTTGATCGACACCGGCCTTTAGAAGGCCGTAAGTGTACTGGGTAAACTCCACGTCGATCCCTTTCAGAAAGGCATTCAGCTCACTGGCGTTGCACGACTCGTAATCGGCCATCTTTTTCAAGTTTCCTAATTCCCTCGTAAACCTGGAACACGTGCGCGCAAAAAACAATCAACCAAATATCCTTCAAGAGAAGATATAGAGAATAGCGTGTTAGTTTACCTTTTTCGTAATATGCCATTGGTCATCCCGATGTCTGCCTGCAGCATCGACTCAGTCAGCTGAAGTAGAAGGTCTCCATCCACACGGCTGGACACGAACTTTTCCGTGTAGTTGGAGAATCCAATCTAACATTTTAAAACCACGTATATGTAATAATTATAATTCAAGCGAAATATCTACATGATGAATACCTGTTTCAACCACTCCGTTACATCCTCCACTGTCCATAAAGGCACCTGCTGGCTCAACTTATGCGGCAACTGTTCGCCCATCAGCTGAAGAGCTTGGACCGCGTACCTGGACGCGATAGCGTTCGGGCTACTCGCAACGGCTTTCAACGGCTCCACGGCTCCAATTTCTATGAACATCTTCGAGGAACCAAAAAACAACGTTATACCACTTACATCAGACCATAGCGACCATCTTTGTCAACTAACTTACATCGGTAGCGCCTTGTTTCTTCTTGATCCCAGCTTCCATCGCGAAGTGGAACGCCGCGAGGCTCTTCGCCGGGCCGGTGGAACTCATGAGGACAGGCACGAGACGAGCCAACCAGCTTTTCGATTGACCGTGAACGTAATCCACAGCCTTGCTGGCAAACTCCGCAGGATCGTGGCTGCACACGAAGGGTTCCAGGAGACCGAGGACGTCGGACTGCGACACGGTGGCTTCGATCTCCTTGTTGGCGACGAGGGCCGCGACGGCGAGACACGCGAAGTACTTTATAGTGTCATCGGGGTTGAACGCCAGAGGAAACAACCACATGAGGCTCTTGTGTTTGACCATGGCTTGCTGGTTTTCGGGTCCACCGTACAGCGCCAAGTTAGCCAGCGCGGACGCGCAATGCCGCAGGGTCTCCACGTCGCTCTGCTGGCAGTCTTTCAGGATGGCCTACGTGAAACCAAATTCATGTTCATTGCTACATTCCTGCAGTTTTACATTTTTGCGAGAAACTCACTTGAAGTCCACCTCGGCGGATCACGGTGCGGCAGGTCCTTTCGTTATGCTTGAACAGATTCTCCAGGATGCCCGTGCCCACTCGCACCTGCTGAACGTCTGCATGTAAGCTGCAGTTGCTGGCTAGGATCACCACTTTCTCCAATCCGTTTTCGGCGACGTGGACACGGTTCTCGGTGGTCAGACATTGCTCCAGAACGCACGCGCATCGGAAGCTTAATTCCTCTCCGATCACGCTGCTTTTTCGGATCAAGAAATCCAGGCCACCGTTCACCTAATGTAAACATCCCCCACGTTCTTTACTACACTTGCACACATAAAAATGTAGATGCACATTTGTATTCCAATAAACTCCGCAAACTCACCCTGACCGCATCGCTGAGAGAGTTTCCCAACGCGTAACCGTGTGTCGGAACCGTCCATGCTCTCCGCAAGAAAGTGTCCATTGACCGTAAGATGGCCGTGGCTTCATCGTCAGGAGCCTCGCTCAGGGTTTTGCAACAATCTCCCATCAACGAGCTCGACCAATCGATGGTCTTCTGCACCTCCGCAGCGCTGGAGATGTCGCAAAGCTGTTCCAGCTCCTTCAAGCCCGTGATGCCAAGTTTATCTTGGAGTTCTCGTGACTTTGCTGCCATTTGAGCCGCAGATATTTGCTATTTTGTTAAATAACCAGTTAGTAAGACATTCACTGTGTTTTATATAATGGTATTATACCTGGCAGGACTGGATGGCAGCGGTTGCTGTGGTCGTGGACACGCCTTTCGTCGATGACATGAACGACATTTTTGAAGAAGACGAAGCTGCCATGTGTGTTTTTTCCTGGTGTGTTTGGATACCCTATATGGTGTCGCGAACAAAAGCGTTAAAACCAAACATCAACCACGTTAACTTTCCCAAAATATTACCTGAGCATTTATGATTTCTCTTTCTTCTTGTTTCGCCATGGCCCTATTCTCCGTTTTGTACGCTTCTGTTGCCAACTTGAGCGCTGCCGCAGTCGTGGTCCTCTTCTCCTGTTGGGTCATCTCCGAAGTCTTCAGCTGCTTCTGCTCCTGCAGATTTCGAGGGTGCACAGGAGGTGATGGTGGGAAAGAGACAATAGGCGAATTACAACCAGAACTCGGGTACTGCGAACTGCAACCAGCCACGGCCATCGGCGGCTGCTGCGTAACGACCACCGGCGACATGACACTGGTCAGATTTGGTCCACCACCACCCGAAGAAGTGGTCAACGAAGTGACTGAAGACCTCTTTGTTGTCCTTGCAGTTTGAGACCAGACCTTACTGCTGCTATTCATCATTAATCCTATATTCCAGAGCGAAGCCACAATTCCAATTCCCTTATAAAACCTCCAAAACTTGGATAATAATAACGGGGAAGGAAGGACCTTGTGGAATAACTGAAAGGCCCTTGCACAAAGCCTTCCTGGTGAGTTGCTCAATCAGTGTACTTGCATGAAAAATCGATTCCTAGCGTCTAGACTATCTTCCGGAAAGCTTTCCGACCTTGGAAAAAGCGGATTTTAGAGGAAAAACTTGACGAGAATCACAGCGTTACTTTGCCGAGACACACAAGTGCTGCAGCTGGCATCCAGTAAAAGTGTTGCAGCCCAGTTCTCTTGCAGTCTATGTTTGGAATGGTGTATGGCGAACTGAACGATCCAAGACAACTTTGCACCAGCAATACGCTCATTCACACCAAGCTAAACACTAAAATGTGATGGGGGGAAAAAAAGGATTTAGCAGAAGAAGGTCTGCAAGACGTCACACACCGCCCAAACTTGCAATGTTGCATAGTTCACAAATAGCAGCTGCCAAATTTAGGCATCCTCTAGCAGTTGAAGTACAAAAACGTGTGCAATAAAACTTGGCCCATTTCATACCATGTATAAGCGAGCATTCCGAAGCAAAACGCAGCAATCAAAACCTTTCCTGGCAGATATGTTTATTTACATCCACCTCAACTCTTACAAATCTGTTCGTATCATTCCCAAGAATTACTCTAAAAATATCAACAGAAAAATATAAATGTATTACATTGCGGTAAACAATCAGCTGTTTTTCCTTCCTGAAATTCCCTTGCATGCTCTCGTGACTTTTCCAAGTTCTGAATTTAATTCAATGTACATTTCAAGTGTTTATATGGTAACATGTTACATTATATAGTATATTGGACGTATTGCTGTTTAATGTTATGACCATTTTCTCTTAAATTTCCCTTGCAAACTACATAATTAAATTAAATAATATTAATTCATTCACAATTTCTTCATTTCAAAAGGTCTTCATTTCAAAATTCGACATTTTGTTTAGTAATCTGCAACTTTACAACACACTACTAATTAAAATCAAACCCACAACAACAATTTCTTTAACATTTTATGTAAATTCCATTCCATGCAGGTGTTAAACATCAAGAACAATTGAAAGCAGTCTAATCACGAATGACAGCTAAAACTAATCATATTTCTGTGGAGTAATTTTTTCCCAGCACATTCCTTGCCTTATTTCGCAATTCCAATTTCTCAAATTACTCATACAAATTTGCCATTTCACTTTTATCTGGCTACGCATATGTACATAAGCTTGTTGTGTTATGTTATATGCTGTATTACATGGCTTTCCATACTGCATGACACGTTCCTTCAGAGAAGAATCCAAGTCTCGGCGCGTCAACTACAAATGCTTCATCTTCACCGTACCAAAGCTGAACCTTGCAAAAAAAATTGCAACACAGTCCTAACACCAACGTTTGCTAGAAGCAGTTTGTAAGCTTATCTAGTTTCTGCATTTAGCTACAAACAGGGTCCTCGGCGCCAAGTCGCACACTTTGCAAAAAATCTTCTTCCCCGAAAACCTAAAGTTCTTCTTTCAAGTGAATCACCAGGCACAGAATTAGCTTATATTGCAAGAGGATGCAAACAGCCAGGTCAAACACCGATAAGTGTCTCAAGAATCGATGTTTGCCAAACATTGGGCACTCGTTCGGTGACCGTGCGATGGTTACGGTTATACCGTGTCCTCAAATTTGTCCATTTTGTTTCTTATTTGCAAGCTCAACGTTTTTTCTTTCCTGCTTGGCAATCTTCCTAATCCTTCCTTCCTTCCTGCAATGTCATCACCTGAAACTTCTTTAGGCATTTCTTCTGTCTGTACCAGGAATTCTCAAATAAAACTGGCCCAGAGCTTCGAGCTCTTCGGCCAAAACCCAAATGTGTTCCTCAACAGCGTCCATTAATGTTTCCTCTAAAATATCTGGCACATATCAACTTATGAAGCACTGCAAATGTATTTTCTTTTGGAAAAACATCCCATTTTGGCATCATAAAATTAAGGAAGTCCAATTTCCTTCTGAAAATCCCAAATTTCCCCTCATTATGAATGCGGAAGACAGCCACCGAACTAACAGGAAACCTTATGTAATCCATTCAGAAAATTCTTCTAGTACTCTGGGAGATTTCAACAAGCTGTTTGCTTAATACGTTATACACACCATCATAATATGCTCAACTGAAAGCAACATTTCCAGGATATCCTTTGAATCATCACGCGTAGTACCACTGCGTACTTCACCGCTAAATGCCACAAGTTTGTCCTCTTTTCCGCTTTTTGGAAGAACAGTAATGCTTCCTGGTCATCCTCATGTTTTCCATGAACTGAGCCACTCATGTAGAGAAATGTCGCTCGAGTTCCCTAAAACTAGCACACATACCAACGTGCCCATATGCGTAATCAAACGTGTAATTAAATGTTCCAAACTATCCCAATCCAATTCAATTTGTCCAATCTATTATATACAATGTACTATTACAAATTGAAATGAGACCTTGTGTCATGCCACTGCGCATCAGCAGCCGTGGATAACCGAAAGACACGTACCTTGCGGACAGCGGTGACCTGTTCCGCGGAGAAACTGTCCGTCTCCAGTTTCTCCTTGATGGCCGACATGGCCCTGTTCTCCTGGTAGGACACATCACCGGCTTGCAACCTGGTCATCCCCTGATTGGTCGCGTTGACAGTCTCGGCCGTGAAGCCTTCGGTCATCAGCCTGGTCTTGGTCGCCGCCGTCATCTGCTTCTGCTCGAAAGTCAGCTCACCGGAGGATGCTGCCGCGGACATCGCCTGTTCGGTGATGGGCATCCCAGAAACAGTTCCTCCGTTGACGTCCGAGTGGCCCAGAGAAGAAGTGAGACTCTCCTTGCGAAGTCCACCCACGGCACTCATGCTGCGGCTGAAGTTCTTCTCGATGATGCTGCTGCTGGTCTCCTTCTGCTGCTGCTGCTGTTCCGTCGAGGAGCTCTTGGAGTGGTGCAGCATCTGGGCCATCTTGCTGGAAGCTGCTGTCGTCGAAGTGGACGACGAAGACGAGGAAGAACTGACCACTTCGTTGCTGCTGCTGCTGAACATCTGGCTGTTCATCTGGTGGTTGATGGTGGCCGAGGAGGCAGAAGATGCTGCGGCGGCGGCGGCCAGAGTAGATGCAGCTGCGCTGTTGCTGGCCGTGGACACCATTCCTGCCAACGGTGACGTCACTTCGCCGTTCGTTGTCCAGTCAGCTGACGGGAACTTCGATATTTGCTGTTGCAAGTAAACCATGTGTCTATATTTTAATAACAATTTCAGGCAAGAACTGACAAAGTTAAATTAAGACAAAGCTTACTGTGTGATTACATGACCCAATCAAAAGTCATCCATTGTCATTTATGTTAGGGGTCATACCTACAATGATGTCACTGTACTATAGTAACTATAGCATAAGGGCAAAGTAAGTTATAATTTAAACCTATTTTGAGTAAAGTTTGGGTGTAGCCATTTAATTTATTTTTTACAAGCTTTATATATTAACTTTACTTCCATGTCTGGTTGTCTCGCACCCTGTCATTGGTTCATTCGCGAATCTCTCGATCGTGATTGGTTACTGGTTGTAAGGATTTTTACACAACTAATTTACTGCTTTTCATTTTATATATTCTCACTGACATTTCATTTTAAATTTCTTTTCCACACAATTAATATTAATTGTGTGCATTTGAAAGTAATTATTTTGCAAGGTTTATTACTACCACATTTTTCAAATTTATTTTATGTAGTTCCCTTTGATCTTTCCGTAAATTGAAACATCAGCCTTGAAGAATGCTTCAACTAACATTTTGACAAAAACTAGTTAATATTTACAAAATCACATTCATGTTGCAACCCTGCATCGTCCTAAGTGGTTTTTATTATTTTTGAAGTGTTATTTTGCAATGAATAACGAAAAAATGAGGCTGGCTTCAATGTTATTATATTTCTTTCTCTATATATTCAACTGAACTACAAATTACAAATCAAACAAAATATACCTGATATTGGTCTTGAAAGTATAAAAGCTGAATGATTTTAAAGTTTTATTAATTTTAAAGCTGAATGAAACTATATCCCATTGCATTATATATGCTAATAGTATATACAGATGACAAGACAAACAAGATGGCTTCCTACATTAAAGATGCCAAAATATGAATCACGTGTATAATAAAAAACAAACAAAATTAGGGTCAACAACTTGCCATTTACAAAGGCCATTATGTGTATGTAAACTGTTGATTCTTGTTATATGTGAAGCACGTGCATTTATTAGAATTATTTAATAGTGAGTCGTAAAAAACGTCGTTAACTTCCATTTTTATGTTTGCCATTGGCACAGGAAGTAAATATTACATCAATTATTTCCGGATGTCAATTCATAGTTTATATAGTAGGTATATCGTTGCTGAAAGAGGGAAGGAAATGGCCAATAGGAAAAATCAAATAAAAAAAATGTACGCCGATAAAAACGTCACCAGTCTATGACGTCACAACGTCTACAAAATAAATTCTACAAAGTAGACTCATTCTCACAAATAAATGACAACATTTAATGTACGTACACCCAATATATTAAAAAGAAGAAAAAAATGAGGAATCTTCGAGAAACTCCTATTTTTAACCGGCTATTCACAACCCTATTTGAGGAACTGAGGAATTCAAAACAAGATAAATTGTAAAAAGTCGGATCAGTAAATAGTATATAAAACAACCAATAAAAAATAACAACAACCAAATTAGTTTTCCATTTTAAGTTATATTCTGAAATTCCCAACTTACATTATAAGGAAATTATCACTTTGCCGCACCTATTTCCAAAATTTGTATGCATGAAGTTATAAAAAAAAACTAAACATACTCCCACTGTTATTTGTACAAATACAGATTAGGTTATCTATAGTTTAAAAACTCGTGTTCAACAATACTGCATTTATTCCACTGCATATTTTCACACAGCAAAAAATAGAAAAAATATACTGGTAAGTCAGTCTTTTAATTCCTTAATTTTTTAGGAAAATCCCACAGGAAAACTTCTAAAAAACGATTCATCTGCGTTTTGGCTGTTCTGAGAAAATTACAAAAAACTAATTACTGCAAAAACATGCATAATAAATAATGTCAAAATATTTTACTTTTATTTATTTTAATTTTCAGAAAAAACACTCCGTAAATAATAAAGACTATTCAATACAATGGACGACTGCATTATTAATGGTTGAATCGTTTTTCCATGCTTTGTTTTAATTACGCCATATTTAATCATTTCCAAATATTTTTTTAAAACAATTTCCTAACTTACATATGCTTTCCAAGTACAAACAGTACATTGTCATGCACTTTATTTTGTATCACACAAATTTAAAGTGCTTATGTACATTTAAAAACAATTAAAATGCAGTGCTAATTTTTCCGCATGCAAATAAACGCATTACTTTCCTCAAAATTGTATCAATATTTTTTGGGATAAAAACCGCCAAAAACAGCACATTGACAATTTTTGCTTGTTGTTTAATTTACAAGCTATGTAATTAATTATCATTTTAGATAGGATAATTTAAATCATAGATCGAAATAAACAAGGATGAACTTACTCGTCTGGTCGGAATAAGCGAAGGCATTTTTCGCTTCAAATCGTTCGTTGCGAGAAAAAAATAAAAAATAGTTGACAATCAAACTGAATTAATTCAATCTATCGAAAGATAAGAAATCGTCTTGACGAAGTGCAAAATCTCCAGAGAAATTGCAGCTTCGTCGTCGATCGGACGTCGGTGTGGAGCGGTGTCCACTGGAGAACAAGCAACTCGTAGAATAGCGAACCGTGTTGCCAATCCCAACCTCTTTAAGCACAACCTTCCCTGTTTTTTTTTTCTTTCCAGTTTTACCAGATTTTCCCTGCCAAAAACCGACAAACTCTTCAAACCTGACTCATCATCCACCCTAGTCTACACACCAACCAGCCACACAGAAAAAGAGTCTACAGTGGATTGCAGCTCAAGATGACGCCAATTCCCAATTGGCTGTTGTCTTTTTGAAATGTTTACTTCACAGTAACCCTCCCCAA
>JAQFZQ010001453.1:0-19509 GCA_034696005.1 Glomeris marginata | reverse complement strand
GCGGCTGACAAAAATCACAACCTGCCTTACTATTCTGCCCTACTCAACAAATTTAGGGAAATGATTGTCTTTGCGATGAAAAATAAGCAACAATACCCTGGAACTTCTCCTTTAAATCGCTGCAAGGGGTACATACTGTACATAGAAATTGTCAGGGAATTTTAGGGAGAAATTAATGGATCTGATCACACGAATTTAGTAATGAACACTTATTTTCATGAGCCGTAGCACTCGATCACGTGACTGCAATTGTGCATCAAGGAAAGCGAAGTTCAAAGTTCAAAGTACATTTTGAGTAATATTTGGACGCAATTATGATGTTGAAGGCACTCACAAAATTAACATATTTTCTATTGGTGTTGCAAGAGGCATTCAATCAATTTCAGAAACACATTTTTCTTCAAATAATATTTGAACTGCCCACTCTCATCATATAAACTAACAAAATAAAAGTGTGCAATTTCAGTTTCACCGTTTTCCCTGTATGTTTATGTGCAATAATCGAGTACAGTTTTGATTGTCCGATTCATGTGAATTTGGCACGAATTTGACCCCTATTTACACCAATGTGATGCTAATAATTCAGGAAAGCTTATGATCACAAAATTTACAAGTTTCAAATTTTCACACCACAAAATGGCCGCCGTCGTTCTCGCGAAAATGCACATCGAAATGCAAACTCAGTATACGTTATTATTACAGGATTTTGATGAGGTATAATAATTATGGTTCCATCGTTTTTTTTTTTTTAAATTTGTACACATTATATCGTTTACAAAAGTTTGTAAAACACCATACTGGTCAGAGGGGCATGTTGTGACGTCATCGGTCAATTGACTTCATGTTTGCTGCCAAACTTTCCCCATATTGGTGTTTATTAACCCATGTACTATCATATAATTTTAATTCTGGTTGTCATTGATTGAGTTTTTTGCATACTGGTAGTACAGTGCACTAAATTCATTTTCTATGCATTTTTAAATATATTGACCACATGTTAAAGTTGACCGGATTTTTTGGAACCGCGAGTGGTCAACATACACAGGTTTCCCTGTAATACGTCAGCAAAACATAAAAAAGGAACAAAAAGTGGAGAGTGGTTGAACGCTCAACCTCCAGATGGGGCTAGTGGTCGCGTCAATTTCATGACGTCAACGTTCAATAATTTTGCCCACATGGTTCTAGCTGGGCGACGCCCCCCTTTTCTGGCAGAATGGACCGACCCTTGCGCGAGATGCAAACTGAAACTGACACCGACTCTGTTTCACTCTGCTGTTGTGGTCCTAGCCGTGTGTAGTGCTGGGGTGCCGCCTGTGAGCACAATGCAAATCTGTGTGCGCACCATGGACAAGGTGGACACCTGGATCCTACTCAAACCTTGAGCTTCTTCCAGCTGTCTCTTCGGACATCCTTGAGAACCGTGTGAGGTGCACATTCTGGTGGTAAGTCATCGTTGTGCACTGCACAGCGGCCATTTCACATTCGTGTTCCACGGTGTGCGGTCGATGTGGATTTTTGCACCAAGAACATTGGCAAGGTAGTCATGCACGTAGCCAATTACATTTTAGTGTTGCTATAACAGAAAATCAACGTACTTTATACAATATATAAATGTTTCGAATGGGAGATACGTTCATTTAAATTTAAATAACATTTTTGTAGAAAGTGGGGAAAGGGTTTAGTTGGCAGTAATTTCATATTGAATGCATGAATTAGTGTTCTTATGTCTGAAAGATGCAATGAAACTGAGGGTAAAATAAGAATGGTACGTTATATCGGATGTTATGTGATTTATTGAAGTTTTGCTGGAATACTGGTTGTGATGACATTGTCCAGAAATTTGCATTTGTTTATTTATCTAGCTCCTAAGTTACAGAATTCTAAATGTAATATTGTCTAAATTTAGCATTTACATAGATTCTTCTTAGATGTAAAAATATTCTCCAAGTGGTTTCATTATAATAGTATAAGAGATCATTTCAGGGAACCTTCTGTCTTGCAATTGTTACTCAGGTTTAATTTATTCGTATTTTGATGAAACAACAATTCAGCTAGGACTTTCGCAACTGATAATTATAAATATATATTATTGGAAAAGTGTTGGACTATGTGTCCTGTGTTACCTGGGCTAGCCTCAATTAGTCGATTTTATAATAACTGCTATTAAATTGACAAAGAGGGTGAAAATGATTGTCCTTTTATGGTCCATTGCAAGTTCTTCCAGTTTTTTTTTGTGTGAAATTAGTCCAGGTTTTGTCTGGCGCAGGATCATGACTGCTAAGTGCATGTAAAAACAAAGTTCAAGGTTACATTCAGTTGTGAAACGTTTAATTTATTCTCAAGCCGATTGCGACACATTGCACAATATTTATCCGAGCTATATGCAAATATTGTCGAAGGTCGATCAGTTCAACTGGAAACTTTTGTGTTGCAATAATCTATACTGAGGTGCATTTGTGCGCTTACTTTAGGTGTGATAAACTTTAATATTTATCACAGAAAACACGCTTCGGGACAATCGGGCAAGAATGCTATTTATTAATTACTGTAAGCAGTATAAAAGTTAATTTTTTGTAAAACAGTTGCGCAAAAGTGACGTTTCTCTTCTGGAATGTTGATGTCATGCAGTGAAAACTTTTTAAATGACCTCGGTCAGAGCTGAAGTTTGGGTGTGATGCATCTTGAAACTAAAAAACAATTTATTTAGGATGCTCAATTTTTCTTTAATGCTTACTCACTGCACTTTGTTCCTTAATTACGTATACTAATATTTTTTGATAATCTATAATTATGTAAACTTAATTATCAGTAAAATATCCGGTTCCCCCGAGTATGAAAACATAAATTAATTGCGAATATACTAAACAAGTTATCTGGGAATAAAGTACCAACAATTCAATAAGTTGTCACAAATGCCATTTATCTGTTTTATACTGCTATATTTTGCTTTAATTACATGATTTGATGTTGCAAAACTCTGCTGCTCATTACATTTCTGACTTATAAATACTGAAGGGAAGTAAAGTCGGTTAAAACAGCTAGTATGTTCTTTGTAGGCAGTGTGAACTGCGCATGCGTGCAGTGTATGGCAATTTTCGCCCTATATAATTTTCATAAGTAGGAAACATTAGTGCGCAACGTAATGAGATAATGCAATATAGGGTAAGTAATTTAGCACTGTGATATAATATTTTCTCTTCACATGGTCTATATGGGGTAGGACCTTTGGACACACTTGCATAAGAATCGGTAACTGCATGCACTGTACATTGAACTGCAAAATATTACAGTAGGACTAGTGGTACCGTATAACACAGTTAAGTTATCCATGACTGATGATCTCGTACAGGAAGCTCATCTTGTCGTTGGAAGCACTTGGTTGGTGGAAAAGTTTACATATTCATCACGTTGATGGTGACGTGGGCCTTGTGCATCAAATAATCTGAATAGAGATTTGAATTTCAAATTACGCTTCTTGTTTTCTTCCTTTCAGTACCCTATATAGCTTACATCTTTTTCCTCACTCCCTCAAATGACTCTTACTTTTACATCTTAACACATCTTCCTTGTAATCACCATCAACTGAGTTGTTTTGTGTGGTCTTTCTCTAAAAATGATGATGAATTACAGAATTTGCAATGACTTGGTATATTTCTAACTACTATTTCGGTGTAACTGATGTAGGCTTCATCTTTGCATACAAATATTGAGTTATTTCTGTACATGTAAATTTTGATATGACTTGAACTTGTTTTGTGATTTATGTATCAACTCTTGGCAACTCTGAATGTGACAGGTCTACAAAGGACTATGAAGTCTTTCATTGTTAAGCAGATGTGCAACAAATGGACTGCATTTTTTTACTTTTGGCTAAAAGAAGTACCTATATACACATATGCTGTCTATTTGGGGTGATTCACCAAAAATTCTGTAAAAATGGAGGCGTAACTTGGAAAAAATCAATGCACACTGGCTTATTTAATCTGCCTGTTCACTTTGTAAATAGTATACATTGCACAATGACAAGTAATCATGTTTGCCTATGATGTTTTTCTCACTTTTTGAAACGTTTATGAAAACATATTCTTGACTATTGTAGCAAAGTGCAGTCTCAAATGTTGCTTTAATATCTCTTTCACAAAATGATTTGGGAGAGTTTTTTATAAAATAGCTGGATTACATGTGTAATTGTGTGTAGCCCTACATAATACAATATTGTAACACTGTTGTTATTTCTCTAAAAAGTTTGTAACAATGCCATACTTTGCCCACATGCATATAGCATAATTTCCTTTATACCAAACTGTTAATTTAAAAATCAAAGTTAAAATGTTTGGGGAAATGTACCTATAGTACACGATTGGATATCTATTGTTATATTACGAAACGTACGAGTGTTGCTTTCAGTTCATTTTGCATGGCAAATTGTTAGTCTGATTACAATTTACAATGTGAAATCCTCCCACTAAATTGACAAAACTTGGACCACGCCTTGCGTCACTTTGACCCCAGGTGAGTCATATTGAAAACGGCGTAGCAAACAACGTTGTCAATGTGACAAAGGTTCATAGAAGTTGGATTATTATTATAGGACCGTGTGCGAATTTGCCGATAAGCCGTATGGATATATTGATTGTTTTCCGATCAATATTAGTATAGGTGCTAGCTCGTTTTGCGAATATCGTGCGGAATTTCAGTGGCCAACTTTCTATTCTGAAATATGTTTCTCATTTTGAAAGAAACGAGCATAGGGGAGGATTACATTTTTTCCCCCATACAGTTTGAATTGATGCTATGAAAAAAAAGATACTTTGGGAAAAAAGTTCGCACAGCACCAAGTATAAAAGGAGACGCCATATTAACAGGAGTAAATAAGGCTGCACAAGAGTGAAATGGGGATCGAGAAAAAGTAATCTGCAAGAGTTTGAGCAGATCGGTTACCATGGGGAACTGAGTGAATCGAAAAAAGGGAATTTATTATGGCACAGACACTGGGTGAGCTTGAAGTTGATCCGCTGATTTCAATTATTGTAAATGCAGGTAAGCCTGCAGAAGTTAGGAATTTTTCGTAGCTATGATAAGTTCTCATTTAGACATTTATACAAGGTGACAATTAAAATGGCTAGGCAGTGCAATATCTTATACTAATTAATTAAATGATAACAATTTTCTTACATATTCTCTGCTCACAAATACATTTCATATTATGTATATATCCTGTACTAGACTCAGAACTAAAATAAGTTATGTTTTGTGCTGTGCCTATCAGTAGCAAATTGCATTACACTCCACAATTTTAAATTGGAGTACATGCTCTATCTTTAATGGTTCAAAGATAGAAACACAATAGCATTTGAAGATGTTCAATGTCAAGTGCAAGTATGGATCAGATTTATCACAGGCCACTTAAAATAAAAGAAAATGACAATGTTGTTTAAAATAAGTAGCGACCTTGATCTTTTTGATCCTGTACATGATCTGCGTTTGTTTTCGCATAATTAATAACTTCAAAATATACGGTCGATATTTTTATTTTTAATACAATGTTACCAAAATCTCGTTGCGTATTTGTTCATGTTTTCTTTTCTCCATGCTTTTGCCCTTCCTATATATATCTCTAATTTAAATATTTTCTCGCCGTAATCATTTGTCATAAGTGCACCCTCTTTTTCATTCTTTTCCCCAAAGCACATTAATATCTAAATGCCTGCAAAGATAGAGAAAGCAAGGCTTCTGGAGATGATATTACGAATTGCAGTTTTGCAATTTATAATGCTGCTCGCATGAATCATGTGCACCATACACTCGGTGATTAGATGCTTGGATTAGCCGATGCGATTATTTCTGCTCGTGTTTTATATATTGGTTTATGTGATTAATGGACTTCTTTTAAGTAAATAAATGTTGTGTTATTGTAGGAGCTATAAAATTCTTACAGGATTTAGTATTTGTATAATAGTAACAGCTTTGAGATAACATGCACATGCATATTTATCACTAAAATGGTGATTTGTATTATTTTAGCAGAAGGTAGAAAACTTTAATATGTTCCAGAACAGAAGCATTGTGTATAATAAGTAAAATAGATAGATGCATGTAGATAAATAATAAATAAATAGCTTTTTTCATAATAATATAGAAGAATCTCGTAAATATTTCAATTTCCAATTTCCTTTATTAAATGTACCAAGACCAAAAATGGCAGAATTCAGCAGCATTTCCCATCACAATTCCCCCGATAGTTTTCTATATGCTTTTGGACATGCGCAAATTTATAGTACACATACACGAGTTGAAAGTCAACATTTGTGCAGTGGTAACAACAGCATTCATATACCATTTCCCTGCTGACACACTGGGGTAACCAATCACATTAAACTATATATGTATATATGCAAGCTGAGTGGATTTATTTGCCTGTTGAATGTTCGCCACATGTCATGCTGAATTCTGTGATTTGGCATTCCAACTCTGTACACTATATTTAGCTGACCACCACACCTATTTTTCTGCAGCATGTGATATCATATGAAAGAATTAAAGATTCCGATTTGGAACCAAATTTTTTGAATTATTTAAAATTGCATAATATTCATTGTATAGATTGAGTTGTGAATTTCAGGAACTTTCAGTAACTAAATTTGTCACATGAGATCCAAGTGCAATTTCCTTTATTCCAGGATATTTTAAGTTGCCCCTGGACAATTGGAAATTGCGCAGCTTGGATTTGCGCAGATTTGTTAAGTAAATTGTTTTTTTGTCGAAAGGTAGGCATGCAATCTCAGTTTGAAATTAGATGGGAGTCGTTTTGGTCTTCAGAGACTTCAATAGCTCTTTTTTCCTTCTCACATTGGTTCTTTGTAAAGGACATTTAAGGAAATGGCACGACAGATTTGCACAAGCTTATTTCTATTCCATAAAGTGTAGTGCATTGAAGTCTATATGTATAGAGCCTATACACCGTATATTAAATATCAGCTGCAAGTATATTTGTCTTTGGATAACTGCAAAGTGCACTCCAGTTAATTCCTTGATCTGCGGTGTTACTGTTGATACGGATGAAATCGATAATAACTAATCGTTGTTGCACGTGTCGTTCAGACTGCACCGTTACGTATAACTAAACATTTACCTGCAAAAAATGCTGAAATGCGTGTTGTATGGTGACTTCATATAACTGCAATATATTTTTTCCATTGGCACGAATCCGAACCGAACAAACTGTTAACGTCTCATAAAAGTTTTCATAGCGAAATAATATGAATATGAGGAATTGCTTGAACGTTGCATGCGACTGCGATGACCTAACTTTTGGAAAGTGTCCAAGTGGACCCCGTTTTTTAGAGATACAAGTCGCAAATTAGCAAGATTATTTATTGATTTGCCAGTTGGTCTATACAGTATGTCAATGATAAACTACTATATGCCCACATGCAGGTTCTATATGCAGTGTCACTCAAAATTCTATGGCCATGTGCTGCAGTGAAGTCAATACAAAGTTTTCGCATAAATGTAGAATATTTTATTACTTGAATATTCCAGTATTAGAAACATTGTTATTCAATATTGCATGCATTGTGTGTTTAGCTGAAGCAAGACTTAATGCAAGAGCCCATATTAAGTTGTATTGTTGCAAAATTGAAAATGCTGGCCCAAGTCTGAGTTGCTAAGGTTGGTTACATCATGTGCAAGGTGGATAAAAGTTTCTTTCGTATAAGAAGAATACATGCCGTTTTGTTATATATAATTATCTATGTATTTCTTTACATTTTACATAGGGACTTTGCCAATTATATGCGTTTATTACTGTAGCCAAAGGAAATAAAAACACATAGGCATAAGTGAAAAACAAAATTAAGTACATTCTCTGAAATTCCACCCAATGTTTTGTATGTTATCTAAAACCTGATAAGTGAAACTGTGTTAAATCTAAGTGTTTAACAAACCCTTAATGCTTGTTTGCATTGAATTATACCCGTATGAGCATAAATTAGATGACTCCACCCAAATTTCATTCAAAGATTTAGCTGTAACATAAGAATTAAGATTACTGCGATTGATATTCCTAACTGATTACTGACATAACTGTTTACAATTTTCTCCTGTCAACTTACAATATTGTTTTCATTGTGATTTGTTTAATGCCAAAAAATATGTGCAAAGGCAAATATAAACTGAACCAATTTTATATCATTTGTGTTATAATATTCGGAATAAGTGAAAATTATGGAACAGTTTTTCTTATGGAACAAAATAAAAATAATTTGGATATTATTGTGCTGCATTCTAAAAGTTTAAAACATAGGGGTAATTTGGTATGCGTAGTAGTAATAATAATAATCATGACGCTATAACGGGTCCTGTACACCAGCATATAGTAATTTGGTATCTGTATAGTTTATCGATAAAACGGTGCTGCTACTATAATCGTATTAATTTCGATCTTGAAGTTCTGATCTGTGTTGATAATAAATGAAGGCCATGCAGCAGCAGGATTAATTAGCGCAGATTTTGGCATATACTGACAAGATATAGAATGTGTTTCCAGTTGAGCGATAAATGGACATGGTCCATGCACTGCTGTATATTTGTGTCCTATTTATGGAGGATTTAGGGCGCACACTGCACACTATAGCTTGTAATGTATTGTATATATGTCCTGTCGTTTATCGATTTCCAATATAGAGCCAGGCAACTCGGTGCGAATTTTCTTGGCACATGTATAGCCTATACACGGTTGCGCCCATTTTGTGGACATCGTCAAAGCCCCGAATTTTGCCAACCTAATTTCTTCCATATGATCTTAATGATGCATTCATTCGAGATGGATATTGAATCACTGGCAATTTTTAGCATGCCATTTTATAATGACCTGCATTGATCATTCTGCATGCAGAGCAGGCATTCAGAGCAGAATTAAAAGGGATGAGTTGGGGTTGTTGGGGGAAGTATGGGTGGGGGTGAGCTCGTGCGCTACAAAACCACGTTATTTAAATATATTTGTCCCCTGAGCACAAGATTGTTAACTCCCACTTTGATAAAAATTGCAATATTACACAATGATTGTTGGTGGATGCTTGTTTATTTACATGCATACAACGCTCATGCAGAGTCGGCATTTGACCGAATGCGAGACCGAATCTGTTCTGTGTTCATATTCTTGCCCTGTTGGAAATAACCATCACGTTAGTGTATCATGGAACAGTGGTCCCTGATGGGACAGCAGAGAAGTTGTGGCTACATCCCATCAGGGACCACCCTTACAGAAATTTTCTTCTTTTGCAGTGCTGCACCAGTGCTGCAACAGGTCTGCACGTGAAACAATGGCACACCTGCGGCATGTCTGCTGCAAACCTGCAATATGCCTGCTGCATACTTTAAATTATGTGGCAATTATCGTATGAAGTCTGCAGTTTGCAGCTTATATGCATGTAAGTTGCGAACTGCAGACTTCCAGCAGTTTGTTGTCTTCAAGTATGCAGCAGGCATGTTGCAGACTTGCAGCAGCCATGTCTCATGTAGACCTGCAGCAGTTAACAAAAATTTCTGTAAGGGCACTGTTTCGTAATACACTAACGTGATGGTTATTTCCAACAGGGTGTTCTCTCCAACAATCCAATGTCTTAGGTCTATGGGAAAAAGAGGACACCTGTACTCGTTTCCCCTAGCTGGTACACTACACATGTACCACAAGAAGAGTGAGATTTGGTTAGATTTGGTTGCTTAACTTATTTATGTATACTGCCATTTTGCATGGGGTAGATTGCACTTGTGTAAAGGCCAATCACCAAAGGTCTATACTGTTGCCGTGTTATCTGATTCACTGCCAACAGGTGTGATATTAGTACGTGTGTATCCATGCATGCACAGACCTGAAAATTTGGTCTTTATTGTCACAAATTCTTCTACCTTGGGCAACTTCGGTATAAACCAAATGATGTTTGAGACACTTAAACACCTTTTGGCACGTACCTTCGTTAACCTATGTTCCCTGTTGGTCAGTAGGGGAGTGGTTTGTGGTTTGCTAGGGAAAGTATTAGCCCCGTTTTATTGTAAAACCTGAAACTGTTGTAATGTCAAATGTTTCATAAGAGAACATTTAGCATGTGTATTATAAAGTACTGTTTAAAATTATGATCTTGCATGTCAAATTGTTCCTTGGCCCTAAGAAAAATAACATCCATATAAGATTGGGTCACAGGTGCCGCCAGTGTATTGGTTTTATTAGCATTGCCAGTAATGGTGGTGTAACTCCTCCTGCATTTTGAGCAGTATATAATGCTTTATCGTCCCATAAATAGATTTCTGGAGATGGTATAAAATGTGTTCTCTTAATTAACCTGTATAAAAGTTTGACAGTTCAGACTATATAGGTCAAACATGTAATACACGAAAGGATCTTATCAGCATAGCAGTAAGTTTTCCTAGAGCCAATAAATATTTGAAAACACTAAATGTTTTGAAAATAGGATGAAATGCATGTTAAATGTCTTGTTAATTAACATTTGACATTACAACAGATTTGTATTTTTAGCCCATGTATATAGTAGCATCGATGTGTGTGCACTAAACACTTTAGAAATGCTGTCAGCAGAAGTAATATGATGTTATGGCTACATACAGCCGATCAAATGAGATGCCACTCCCCCTATATTGCTATACATATCCTGCTTCCATTGACACGGGTATACCATTTAGTGGGACAGGTGGTATTTGTATTGGCCCATTCCTATATGCATCTGCTGTTTATCTCGTATAATAAAACAATTCAGTCCTATCTGCAACTTTATTAAGTACTGTACGTATTAATCTATACCGCGGTATAAAAGGTAGTAGTGCTACAATTAAAATATTAAGGGTATGCGGCCAAAAAGTTGCCCCCAAAAATCCATTGCACAAAAAGTCGTATAAGGCAAAATATCGTCACTAAATTATAACTGACGGCATTTTTTACTCACAATCTTTTCAACTAGAATTGAAATTATGTATATAAAATGTTTAAGTATTGAAATTACGTATATATATTACATAACTGAACCCAATATTACCTTTTGCATAATTATAATGCCTTGGTTAACATTAAGGTTATAACATCTCCCAAAATATTCCTGTAGATGATGTCGGGTATGCTACCAGCTGGCAAGAAATGTCAAAACCAGGAATAGAAAGAAGCCTGTCAACCTGCGTTAAATGCTTAATAAAGCACGTTGAATATTAAATTTGAAAAGAAATTCGAGCTATATGGTGCGGGATTTTGCCTTTTTTAATATTTAGAAGAGAGAATGTTTCTTGAAGCGTTTTCCTTTTCTCATTCTTTTTCTGAAATATTTAGCAGGGAAAATGTCTTGTGGCAGTATATACTAGCTAAATAAATACATGTATAGGAAAGCACATGTACTTTTGTCGATATATGCAGCAAAATAATGATTCCACTGTATGTTTTTTTTATTTCGGCATAATTGTTACAATTTAAAACTTTGATGTTCTTTTGCATGTTGTTCCTCACACGTTGCTTGAAATTACGTTTGGTAACGAATCAAATATTCAATACAGTATGTACCAACTCTGGGACATCAGAGCATATTTATCTTCTGTTTCTTCACCCTGACAGTTCATGATTGAAGGAGAGCTCCTTGCACTTGTAGGCTATTTAAAATTGTAACTGCATGTCGTTTCCATTCATAAAACTGCATGTTAACGGAAACTCATTATGCAAAAAGCTCATTTAGCGAAGTAATTATATCTAATTGGGATTGTTCTAAGAGTGTGCGTTTGTTTTGTCGACTTACCTGAAGCGTGCAGTCGCGGTATTGGCGTTAATGAAAGTGTTGCCTGCAGACCCATAAATGGAAACCAAAATATAAGCGCCTTCAGCCACGATTCTCGGATATCTCGTCTGATTAGATGACTCGTCTTAATTTCTCGAGGGATTATGACGCACATGCATTGTCTACATGCCCCAAAATTTGTGTGATGTTTTCACATTTATATTATCCAGCACATGCAAACCCAAGTCAAAGCCTTGGTTACTGCACATTACAAAGCATAAATGTGCAATAAAAGCGATAATTTGCCAACATTATTCTGTATACAGAATGCTTTTCAAGTTTTTTTGAGCGTTGGATTAAACTACGCATGTATGTGTATACCTAATGCGAAATACATTTTGTTAAATTTGTTTCAAATGGAAGTTTAACATGGCATCATAGTTCTCATTTGCTGAGAATTAAATGTATAATATTTACCAATATTGACACAAATGCGACTGAAAGGTTCGTATACGTACCTATATCAAATTAATAATGCATATTATACACAATCTATATATATATACCATTGTCAATACTATAGCAACAAAATATTCCATTACTACTTCACGGATCAAGCAATAATAGTATAAATAAATCCGAAGCCAATCTGTCGTTTGTGCATGTTATGTAATTTCATCCCTATACATTACTCATGCATAATTAAAACTGAAGGTGAATCAAACGTATAGATTTAGTAAAATTCCAACCCTGATATAGCCTATCTTAGGACAAAGTTGTGCTCGGACATCGTGCCTAAATTCAATATATATGTACCTTAGATTGTGCATGACCTAGCTGCATTGTAATCGATTTGACATGCATATTGAGTTATTGTCAAATTTCATTTTAGGCATGTTATTATAAGTATATAGAGTAGGCTACTACGTTTCCTTTGATATCATAATGGCATTGGACAGCATTTTCAGAATTATTTCATTTGCATTTTGGAAAATAAAGTAGACATGAGTCTATGCATTCATAGTTCCAATTGAGAAAATGGAGAACGTCCATGCATTTATTATTTAACTAGGGTTTATAAACTATTGGTTTAACCCACATTGAATTAGAATTTTGTGAAGCAAGAAAAAAATTTTGTATGCTTGTTCAATTTTGAAAACCAGCTGGTCGAGTGTTGCAGGAAAGCAAACATTGGTCAGTTATCGAATACTAATTCAAGCCACTGAGTTGTAAACTCTCTATTGGGATTTTTGTCTTAATTAATAAACGTGTTGGTTTTATAAATTCGATACTTTCCTGGATTCTTAAATCAAGGATTCTTAAATCCTAAATGAACATGATATTGATTGTTTACATTATGAGTTTTGATACAAAGATTGCTGTTTTAGTCAGCATATCCCTTGTTACAATGCTGCTTGTACAGTAAGTGAATTTATATAGGCGTATACACCAATCATATTGCTGAACTGCAATGCTCGCAGCTTATAGGAAAACGAATTTCAAATGGAACTAGGGCATATTTCTGCCAGTCCGCAAGATAGAAATTTAATAAAGATAATAAAATTATGTCATCACATCGCCATCTGGTGACTTGTTCATCATTGCTCATGGCCATAATCCACTCCAAAGCCCATTATTTCAACGTCATTTCATTGCATATCCACATAAAAGATTTTGGCATTCCATATACAAGCAGACGTTGTTATTCCAAGAGGACAGAGTTAAGCCAAAGGAGGCCTTATGCGTTACACAACTGTGTTCATCTGTATATAATTAATTCTATGGAAATGATTACATGTGAACTGTTGTACAGGCTCTATAATTACCGGATTAATATTGTGAATACAGGGAACTTGTGCCACAATTCAAAGATTTTAAGAACCTAAAATCGGACAAAAATAGGTGTTACATTTTGAAGAGTGAAAACTTTTAGAATTTTGGCCAAATAAACTTGGCACATTTTCAGCCGCCTTTCTATAGACATATCCCTTCTCCAACAAGGGGTCCCGAGCGATTTTAGCCATTCATAGTCCGGAAATTTCCGCGGAAAAAGGAAATCCTGCGTTCAATTTGGCTCTCGACAATTGGATGCCCTGGGGAGTTTTGTGAACATAGGAGTCTATAATGGCCCACGCCCCAAATGCACATTACTCCTCAGATCACTATATAGCCTACATAGGTACAAGTCTTTGCAAATTCACACTGGTTGAATCGCAGAATCCCTTGCGGAATCCCTCGTTCCGTCCATAGAAAAAGCCGTGTAGCATATTTAAACTTCCGATACCAAATATGAAACAGTATGGAATATTGGAATGAAGTATAGAATGGTTAATTATTAATAAACATGCTGCAAGTGATGAAAGTTTCCGAATTTATAGCACATCCCAAAACTTTATATGTATATAGCCTATATTATACATAAAGACAAACAGTGGTTATACAGCAACAGTGACCAATAAAACCATCAATAACCGTGAATTACTGCACATGTGCAGCGATGTTGGGTTTAGGAAAGTCAGAACTTCCATGGCTGTCATATTTTCCACTCGGACTTTTTATGGTTTAATTTACTTGGAGCAAACTTCTTGCAATAAAAAATGTCTGCTGTCGTTGCAAGGTCCAAAATGCATGAACAGAGGAAGTTAGAGCGTGAATATAGCACGGAGGAAGCAACCCATTATCTTGTAATTACATTAAATTGATGTCAATTTTCGGAATTGCTGAGCTCGATTTCAGTTTGAGGAACACTCTTTTACTGCTGCCCTCAATAAGAATATTTGACTATGCATATAACAGTGAAAGACATTCCTTTTATTAAAATTTAATTCAACTTGATTGTATGCATGTTTTTTATTCAAAATGTATAGAGAGATACATTTTGCATCAGCTGTGAATACAATATACTCGTGTCATTCAGTCAGTTAAAAAAGAAAACGTCTCATATCATTGTTCTTTGTGTCTTATGCTTCATATTTTGTGCAATTTATAGACGAGTTATTAACATCAACTGTACTCAGGCGATTATACGAAAATGTTGTCTCAAACCGGAATATAAATCTGGAATTATTTGTAGATTTATTGAAGGCATAAAACGTAAACGGGATATCCTGTCACAATTAATGAGATCAAGGGCATCAATAATTAATAGCGTTGTTAATTACCAGAGAACTAATTGTAATATTTCCATTCTTTTATTTTAGTCTTTCCTTTGGCTATTAATAGCAGTCAAGCTATAATTATCTGAAATGTATCTCAATTTCTTCCACAGTTATTGATCATGTGTAAGGAATTTAAGTTATAACATGTATAATTCACAATTAAAAATTTACCTGTCCCTCAAAAAATATAGTTTATGGTGGTACAAACATGCAACAATTGAAGCACACACAGCCTCGAAAAACGATTCAATTGCATATATACATATATACATGTTGATTCAGAAAAAATACAACAAATCAGGATCATTGTAACACAGAAAATAGTACAAAATAGTAATTCATTTTCGTCAAACTGTTAAATCGTTTTTCAAGACTACACTTTAATTCTTGAACTATAAGAATAGCATTATAAAAATTAGCAGCTATAGTATACTATTCTATCCGTGTATTGAATATTGGAGTTGAAAATAATTACAAATGTTTATTTTTCAGATTCACCGCACGAAAGCCAAGAGTTCAACTGTTTTGTGACTGTGGTAAGTCGACATATTACATTATTTCTAATTTGGTGTTTATTGGTTTATTTTTATGTGTATTAGCATTTTGACAAATAACGTACTAGGTATTATAGTTTGTTGGTCAGTAGTTTCGCTCATTTGGTCCCCTGCAATGTGATCTTTTCTTGCGAATATACATGTATACACACGACCTTTCTCGGTATTGACATTTCATATTGAGTTTCCATGGTGAAACTATATATTTGCATTGCATATCCTTATTATGCAATGTTACGTATGTATTCATAATATATAAGCGCATATTGGGAATATTTCGTATCGACTTTTCCATGCGATTGCCTATACATTTCTACATTTATTATAGTACACAAATAACAAGCAGCCCATGCACACATGCAAATGATCTATACAATTGTGCATTGTGTAACTTTCCCATATAATTATAGGGATTTTGCATTTAGGCTGGCTTGCATTCACAGTCGTCGAGATATTTATTTATGGAATGCTACTATATGGGATATTGCCCACGGTTCTTGGATCATGTGATTGATATATGGTATGAGGTTTATCCCTTGCAATATTTCTTGGTGCATTTTAGACAGGTCAAATACCAGACTGTGACGTGCAATATATCCAATTGAAGAACACTTCTTACCATTGTTGTTTCCTATAAAAAAAAAGTAGGGGTACCTACTTGTGCAAAGTGAGTGATTCATGCATACATTCATTAAGGAAGGACACAAATTAAATACTGTTCTTGTACGGGCATTTGAGGTCGTTCTGAACTAACGTTACCATGTTTCTTCCATTTTTGAATTTCCCGTTTCCTTGTCATGCAGAATTCATATTTGAAAATGTAAATTAAGCTAGCAAGCAACACCTACATAATCAATGATTTGCAGGACAGTACTCACCGATGAGTATTTCGAAAATAGTTGAACAGTAGAATTTTTCCGAAGGTTTGAATACAAAAATTGTGGCATGATGGTTAAAAAAAGGGAAGCTTTCCTGTAGTGCTCACGGAGAGGATCAAATAGGATGCTGTCTATAAATAAGATGAGACAATGTCCAATGTTGCACCGATCGTGTTTACGGGTGGCGTTAAGATTTAATCACTGTGTAATCAAATTGTTCTCGGTGGCGAGGAATTGGAACGGGGCTTTTGGTATAGGGGTTTTTGGATCGATGCCGATCATCATTTATTCTTGCGGGCGGCTGACCAACGAGTAAGAGCATTTGGAAGAAGGTCATTAACGCCCCGTTTTGAGTGGCGTATCTCGTTCTTCGCTCCCACATCCCCTTTTGCAAACCCTTAAAGTCCTTAATGACAACTTAAATGACAGCGACCCAACTTTGGCCACAGCGCTCCCTCTCGGCCTTAATTGGCATGCCGTCTGAAAAGCATCGGTGACAAGGCCACAACGCGAGAAGCAATAGCACTTCAGAAAGAACCCCGAGGAGCACTTTTCCCAAGTGGAACACCTTGCTTGCCATCTTTTTACCACCTTCCGCAAATCGGATAGATTCCATTTCCCAGATGCCAACTTAATCCCAAAATTGACAAGTTGCCGACAGCCATCGGTACATGGGCTACGTTTCAAAATGTAGCCTGCTCCAATCTGTTGCAAAAGGCTATACAGAAAGTTTAAAATTGAATGCTGTTTGCAGTCTCTTTTTATTCCCCCATTCGCGACATGATTATACCTTGTACACAGCATGGACAAATGGCATTCGGAGCAAGATCAACCTGGATATAGCACATATTTCAAGATTATCCTTATTAAATATATCAACTAGTGCTGTATTAGGATACATTGGCCCAATGTACTGTATAGTGTTCCAACAGCCCTGATAAGACGACAATAATTGGCCTTAAAAAATGTATTTGATCCGCATTTTTTAATATGGAGGCCGTAGTTGGGATAAACCCCGCAATCTGATTGGCAGAAAGTGAGTTTCCCCACTTTATCCAAATAAGGACGCCCTTTTTAAACTTTTCAGTAAATCACTGCTTACTAAAAAAAGTTCATCTGGGATTGAATGCATTGAATGCATAGTTTCCATATTGTCAATTCTGTTTGGCTATGGGTGTATAGATAGAAAACAAATTATTACTGAAGAGCGGTCGAGATGTTGCGTATATAAGATAGATAATGAAGGTTCTGCTGCAGGAGCATAGCACATACTTACAAGTGCAATGTATAGGTATATTCCTCAATAAGTATTTTCACTTATCGTAAAAAAGTGCCTGAAGGTAGATTAATGGAAAAACTTATACATGGCTATATATACGTATATAGTGGATGAGATTGCTTTCTGGAGGAACTAACCTTTGCACAAAGTGTGCATATTTTATTGCAACGATAAATTTCAAGCCATTTTTTGCAGGGTGGTGGTGGAGGAAGTGGGTGGGGGAGGTTGGAATTTTATTTTGCAGCTCTCGAATCGGGCGCAGTCCATTTGATTTCCGTACACCTCGTCTCGATATAAAAGAAGCAACGGCATGGAAGCAAATAATCTTAAATCAGCCAGTCGTCTGCAGCCTGCGTCAGATGTTTGCTCAAATTGATTTGGGCTGCGCTTCTGTGACTGATCGTCGATGGCCAAAATAAAATTGCCCAGAGAGAGAAAAAGAAAAGGAAAAAAAGTATGAAAAGGATGCCATAGAACACCGGAAGTGAACTTCTGGCTGAGTTGGCGCCCTTTCGATGCTTGTACCTCCTCTATATAAAAACCAATATGGCCATGGTATGTGTGTGAATTACGAGCCGCTTGTGACTATGATGACGAGCACCTTGTGGAATAAGAGTTGCACCCTATATATAGCTATATTACAGTAACATCTTATACAAGCTCCATATTCTTTATTCTGCTACATATATAGAAATCGTACGACCTGCAAATGTAAAGTACCAAATTATATCTCTAATAGGCGTTTCCATACATAATATTATGCAAGAATTGAAGCACAGCCTCCAAAATCGATTCAACTAACATTTTGACGACAATGCATGAGTAATTTACAAAATTGAATTATTGATACACAGCCCTGCATAATTCTGAATATTCTATATTATTTCTGCGCAGCGTTGTTTTCCAATGGTTTTCCATGATGTAGGCTACTCTTCAAAAATTATGAAAATGTTTATAGGTACTATACAAATTGATCTGGAATCCTTGCATTGTGTGGCATACTCTTTACTTCATAAATAACGAAAATCATAACATGTCGTTGCTTAATGCAAAGCTGCAGATGGCTTCATAAGTATATGCATTTACATTCGAGTTTCGATCCCGGTATTAGAATAATTAATATAGGTACTTTTTAAAATAAGCCGAAGCTTTATGCAATCTGATTAGGGGCAAATCTTTTTTTGCTTTTTCCGTATCTCCAAAAGTTCATATGTTAAAAAATCGTAAGTAATGCTAATGCATTCCTTTCCCAATATTTTATTCAAAGTCTTGAGCAAAGGAGATTTTCGGTAGAATATATATATTTAAAATGTTCATCCTTTACACTCGTCCATATAACATTACTGATTCTTGCATGATGAAAATGGAGTATAGGTACTTGTGCATAGTAATGAAGTATTAACCATATATTAACGTTGATGCAACATTCTGCGTCGGTTCAATCTATAGTAGGAATTCTGTACTGATGCTTGCATGGTCTCACAATCATCGTAAACACTTGATCATCTTCAACACAACTAATTGTTTATGAGGTTCTGATGGACCGTTGATGGAAACATGGTGGGCGATCACAACGTGTTTCATCCACAATTTTTTCATCAGTTTCTAAAGCCTTGCCATTGTCTGTGCTGGTTTGTGTCATCATCGCCCGCATCCTTCTGGAATTATTACTGATCAATGAGGTATTTACTGCAAAAGTGAGGTTCGATGGGATATATTCTCAGCAATTTGTAACCTTAAACCAATGAGTCTATATAACTTTTTGCTTAAACTATCCAACTTAATTCGCAATTAACAAAAGTAGTATAAGGGGGCCATTGGGTGTTGAAAGGATGCCGCCGACCAATCAGAAGCAGGCCCCGCCTCCTTGAC
>JAQFZQ010001452.1:0-19520 GCA_034696005.1 Glomeris marginata | reverse complement strand
TAGGAGGTTCACCATTGGAGAATCTTGCCAGGCCACGCCCACCCGACTCCGCCCATTATCGCTTCTTACGCTGGAACAAACTAATACAAGTAGCATCCTGTTGTACTAGTTTGATGTGAAGGTACTCAAGCCTCAGAGCCCCCCGCATAGAGGCTAATTGGACCGCTGGTAACCTCAGCGGCGAGGTTCATCGCTCACCATCGACCATTCATTTTTCTCTACCTAATCAGTTTTTACGCGAGGCTAGCGCATCGTATAGCCTCTCAACATCCGCACCACTCTGCTGTAAAATGGTGGTGGCCACTGCAAAATGGCGTTGGGTGGATCGATGATGATACGATCTCCGAGTTGCGGAGGCGTGGGCGAAGTGGGATGGTTTAGGCAAGGTGTTGTGGGATGGGAGGGGAAGGGGGGTCCTACCGGAAATACCCCCCACATTTTTCGGAGAAGTCGGTTTCGGTATATTTGTAGTACCTGCGCTTTTCAAACTCCGACACCGACGGCGGCGGCGCGGCCCGTGGGAAGAGGCTAGGACGGCGGGAAATCCTCGCCGCGTCGTCATGGCAACGTTCGACGGGCGATGCTCATTGCAAGTCGGGCGGGGGGAGGGAGGTAACCGAGATGCTGGCTTGATATCCGCGTAGTGCGCGGATGCTGGGCGTTTGCGGGGAAAGCCCGCCTACAGAAGCGACCCTCGCATCTTGCTCGCATGCTTTGGCTCGCGGGGAGGTTCATTGTTGAAATTTTGGGCGCAGTCCACCCTCGCTTTTCGTGTGAATGAACCCAACTGCGTCTGATTAGATTTGCCAAGAAGGTAGCTGCATATATACACCCCTAAACGATCGATACATAAACACGCTGAACCCGAAAAATCGCCCCCAGCAAAGTTAAGCATCATAACTTTAATTTTTTTCCAAAAAAAACATTTTTTTATTTAATTTTTTTTAAAACAGTCATTCTCATATCTTCAGTAGCTATTATTACCACTCTTGTTATTACACAGTGAAAAAGGTGTAAGTTTAACTACAAATGACAATTTAAACAAATCAGCTGTTCGCAAATTAAATCAGCTGATATCATTTCTGTATTTATTTCCCTGATTAATAAAAACTTAAATTCAACGTCATTTTTAGTACGTTATAAAATAAATCTTTACACAAATATATTTTAAAAAATAACAGCTTAAACTTTTCTAATTAAAAAACATATTTGAGATATTTTGTTTTAAATATTTTATTTTAGATATTTTATGTTTTATATATTTTAGCTTAGTAATGTTTGTTTAATCAGTCCTACATTTGCTTTAAAATTAAGTTAAAAATCAAATTTTCCAATTTTTCTTGTTGGATATACAATTTAATTTGTAGAAAATGTTGTTAAAAGTTTCTTTGTCGTTAAAGCAATTGAGTAGGCGTGGCTTCCTTTGCTAGCAACGTTCTTTGAAAGTACTTTGAAAGTATCAATATGAATGCTTTAGTGGAGGAAATAAAGAAAATAGTTTTGGGATTGTTGGTGGAGGAAGTTTGGGGACGTAGTTTTGGGACGGCCCCTCCCCCTTGGATTAGAAAACGCCCCCCTGCGGTAAAAATAGGATTGATTGACTGATACCTGTGCCGGTGTGTCATTTGTAGATGTCGAGTCGGGTGACAGAGGTGGTGACAACAGCGAGTGTCGGTCCAGGTCCAGGTACTGGAAGTGGTCGTCTCGGGTCTTCGTCGGAGTCCGCGGCTTCGCAGTCATCACCCAGACTGATGGGCGTTGTGGCCGAAACGACGGACATTGTCGGTGTTGGTGGTGGTGGAGGAGGTGGAGGAGGAGACCTTGGAAGTGGTGGTGTTGGTGGTGTGACCCAAGTGATGGACTTGTCCGTGACGGGACCTCGCAACAGGAACCACCGGACGACGACCGAGGCAACCGGTGCCTCTGAAGTTGTTGACCACGGTCCGGACCAAAGACCTGGCTCCAAGGCATGCTGCTTCTGCTGGTGTTGTTGCTGCAGCTGTTCCAGGTACATCACTGTGTCCATTTGCAAAGCCATTTGTTTAAAAAGGCCATGTGATCCAGAAGTAACTCCCCATCGTTCTGGAAAAATACGTTGAAAGAAACAAAAGTGGTTCATAAGTAGTTCCCCGATGTTGTTACTCAGGTCGGAAGTATCTCCCCGTCATCCTAGAAAAACGTATTGGAAATGGCAACATCGGTTTATAAGTAACTCCCCATTATAAACGTTGTGGGTCAAAAGTATATCCCCGTCATCCTAAAAAATCGTATTGAAAATGGCACGATCGGCCCATAAGTAACTCCTCATTAAAAACGTTACGGGTCGAAAGTATCTCCCCGTCATTATTGGAAATGACACCAAACGGTCCATAACTTATGAGAAGGTACCTTATTAGAAGAGAATACCTTACTGAGGAAATAATAGTAAGTAATACAGTCTAATTAAGGAATAAATAACGAAAATTTGCGTGCGTGTCTACGGAATACGGTGCACGGGGGAAAAATGCGGGTAAATACGTTGAAATGTTTTTAGATGGATGAGAAATATATTGATTTGAAGCTAGTAGAGGTTTGCGTGTGTGTCTGGTGCGGTGGCCATGGCACAAAAGTGATGGAAGCATTTTGATGGAGGTGGGGAGGAACTTTTGGACCGGTGCCAGGCCAACCTTCTCCGATGCGGTGCGCGGAGTGGGTTTTCACCACAGAAAATGTACTCAAGTGGCACCCCTGCAATTAATTAAGGATGCCGTTGAAAGATCGATACAAGAGAGGGGGGAGGAGTGGGGGTGATGGAGATTTCGGTTTAAGCAGCGGAGAGTTTGCCGCGGACGGACGCGGAGAGGTTCGGTTGGGAAAATCAATGGACACTCACTGCTCACTTCCCTTTCCTCTCTTTATCTATCTATATGTCTATGCCAATGTCTATATGTACATCCATCCATCGGCCATCTTTTTTTTTACCGTTCATTTCCCTTTTCTTTTCGGAGTCGTTGCTAAAAGCGGACCGAGACATCCGCCAATCCACTACATCATTCAAATGTCCAAATAAGTAAGTGTAACTGTGAATGAAAACAAGGTGGAATATACAAAGCTACAATAGTACAATGAAATTATAACTTAAACTTTATTAGTAGTTCTAAATTATAATGGAAAACTATGAAATTAAAGGGGAAGTTCACGGGAAAAGGGAGTGAATACGGTGAGAAAAAGTTCACTTGTTATATTATATTATTTTGTTATAGTAAGTTATGTTACCTAATTATTTAATGTTATGTTACTATAGTATATATTATATTTGGCTAGGAAAACTGAAAACTCACTGTAACGTGTAAACTATTCACTATAATGGGCAAATTAAAGGTGAACTGACATGGACTCTAAACTGTACCCATTCTGACCAATCATGGACAGACTAATTGGCCAGTAGTCCCAATTTACCCAATGGTAGTCCACTTTTACCGCCCTGTCAGTTCACCTTTAAGACCAAACAAACATGGCCGCCGAAAGTCTACTGCGTCGATGAATTTTTTGTTTCCCTGGTCATGTTCTAACCTTAAAATTTGTTAGAATAGGGATTAAATGGAAGCTTATAGAGAAAATGATGACCCGGTTTTTATACGCTTGGAAGTGTGACGTGATGCGAGTGAAAAATGTAAATGTGATTAAATGTGTTTACCATTTTTGCATGATTATATGCAGAAAACGATTTGATCCGAACAATACAAAGCGGATCAACGAGGAAAACAACGCCAGGAACAGGGACCGTAATAAACTGGAAATTATCAACGGAGATAACGATGCAGTGTAAATATTACTAGATTTTATACCATACTAAACTATGCATACACTAGAAATTACCATATTTCCTCCATTTTGTTTTTGGTTACGCTGTAATAGGCCAACGCTGGAAGATATCAGGGCTTGGGGAGAATCGTTTGACAAATTAATGAAGAGCTCTGGTAAAGTATAAACTTCATTACATTTATATTACTAGGCTACTTTCTAGTAAATCAGTAACCTCTTAAAGGTGAACTGACATGGTTTTGTAATTCGCCCTGAAACTGAACGCAAAGAAATCGAGTCTCGCGCCAAAATCTCAGCGAAGATTACTAAAACAAAAGTTATTACCACTTCAAGTTATGTAGTTTTTAACAAATAAGAGGTCGGATAGCATAGGTGAACCTCCTTACTTAATTACCCCTTCATAATTTAATTTATAACAATTTTATTATGACTAATTCCCATAGTTTGTTGCAACACTTCATTTCTTTTGTTTGTTTTTATAAGGGGAAGTTAGGTTTAAGGGGAACTTGTAGAATCATGCAAGGGGTAATTAAGTTAGGAGGTTGGCCTAAGTTATAACCAACATCCTACCTGACAAACTTAACCTAGACCAAGAAAAACAATGATGAAAATTCAATGTTGTAAAAAAATATCGGTGGAAATTAGTTAAAAAAGTTATTTGCTATTAAGAGTTAAAAGGGGTAATTAATTTAGGAGGTTCACCCATGCTATCAGACCTTATAACTTTAAGTGCTAATTAATACAAAACTGACATCTAACTAATTTCTACAATTTTTGGGGTCACTGATTCTGAGTTATTACCTATTAAGGTTTGCCAGATAGAAGGTTGGCTATTATAACCGAACCTCCTAATTTAATTACCCCTTTACATTATTCTTTAATTTACCCTGAAATTTAAACTACACTTAAAAAAAGTCATGAAGAAATCAAGTGTTGCTATAAAATCTACGTGGAAATTAGTAAATTAAAGTTATTAGCACTTAAAGTTGGAAGGGGTAATTAAGTAAGGAGGTTGGTCTATGCTATAAACAACATCTTATATGGAAAACATTAAAATTTTAAGTGCTGTAGTTGAGTTATTCCTCCTTGGCTATACACACCTTTCATTTTTGCTTTCCGTTCTTTGAGATTGTCCTCTCGCGTCCAATGAGGTTGCGTCGAATAACGCTGCGACCAATGACAATGTTGTACTTTATCATTCTTGCAGCTGGAAGGAGAGTGTTCCGAGATTTCTTAAAGTGCGAATACAGCGAAGAGAACATCTTGTTCTGGTTGGCCTGCGAGGACATCAAGAAGGAGTCGAAAGCCGAAGCGATCGGAGAGAAGGCCAGGCTCATCTACGAAGACTACATTTCCATATTATCTCCCAAAGAGGTGATATACTATATTACTTTATCATGTTATACTATCTGCAGTTTAAAGTTATTATACAAATATAAAAATAAAATATTTAAAATTTACAATAAAAAAAAAACAATTCAAAAAAATATAATTCAAATGTAATGGACAAAATTTGAATAAAATCTTCCTCCCCCTCTCCCCTTCCCATAACCCAGCCCCCCTTACCCCCCTCCCATACGGGAGTTTAATTTGGGGAAAATATCACTTTAAAAACTATTATCGTAACTAATTGGGACAAGTACCTATCCAAACAATTATTATGAACAACTTATGCATGAAATTTGCACGACTCGTGCTGAATTTTGCAAGACTTTTGAATGTCTTCTACTGAAATTGTGCATGAGTTATTCTGCAATACATCTGCAGGACTTCTGTATGACCTCTACTAAAATTATGAACTCGTGCATGACTACTGAAATTATGCGTGAATTATTTTTTTGGCATTCTGCAAAACTTCTGCAGGACTTGTGCATGAATTCTGCAATACATATGCAGTACTCATGCTGAATTCTGCAGGGCTTTTGCACGACTTCCATTGAAATTCTGCAGAAACTTTTTGTTTTAGTATTTATTAGTTATTCTGCAAGATTTCTGCATTATTTGTGCATTAATTAAGTGAAGACCATTGCATGAAGTTTTCAGGACTCGTGCACGACTTTTGTATGAAGTCTATAACGAAATTATGCAGAACTTGTGTATGAATTAGTCTGCAAGACATCTGCATGAGTTTTACTGGAATTATGCAGAACTTATGCATGAAATTTGCAAGGACTTTTGCATGAATTCTACTGAAATTATTCTGCAAGACGCAATTGAGTAGGCGTGGCTTACGCAGTGTCCTTTGAAAGGTTGTCGTCAGCCAATAGGGAGCAAGCAAACACTCAATTTCTATAGTAAGAATTGCTTTAGTGGAAAGACTTTAATAACACCTGAATATCGTATTTGCAAACATGCAATTCAAACCCTGTTCCACTACAGAGCTGAAGTTGACGCAGCACGCCGATTGGTTGGACAAATTCAACCTTGCAGTGGAACAGGGTATATAGTGGGGTTATATACAAGGGATGTTTACATTTCTCATGCTACAAATTGACACCAATAAGGATGTCCTAAAATGTCCTAAAATGATGCATGATTGTAACCTTCCCAGTTGCGCGCTAGCCATTCATGTTGCGGGACGGGAAGTGGGGAGGAGTTACGTGTACTTATACGGTCCAATTCGTTTCAAAAAGGATATTTTATTAAGAAGACAGTATATCTATTCACCAGGGAGATCTTTAACATCAAGTGTTACTTTGGGGTGTTCCTTCGCAACACGTAACGAGATTAGAGAGGATCGAAGCGGGAAATCTTGCCACAGGTATAATTCGCCTCCTGGACATTTGCCCACACCATTAACCAATGTAATATATCAATTGACCATTTTAACAATTACCTGGTGACTAGCCAAGAACAACCAACTAACCGAAAGCTTAGCGGTTGCGGCCAAACCAACCGTTAACAGCTATATACCGTGTCCCACTTCAAGAATGCAGTAACTCTTCGAACAATATTAATCATCCAACTAAAGAAAAACTTCATAGAAATGATTAATAATGCTAGTCCATTCATGTTTTATGGCCCATTCATCTCCACCCATCGCGTACCATTGGTTAACGCTTTCCACGCACGCATCACGTATCCCTCCGCTTCACAACCCTACTGCAATCTTGACTTGAGACACAGCATAGTTTTCTTTCAAACAAACATTGCTTTATTCACAATTGGAAGTGAATAAAGTAGTTTGAAGTAGTCGTTTCCTGATTGAACTTTATTTCGGAGGCTCTACACGCAATGTACAGTCCATTTCAATTCAACCTGCTGGCTGGCACGTGATTCGTGGATCGATACGTACAAACCCCTCCCATTTATTGTCCAACAAATCACCAAATGTTAAACTTCCCTGCCCAATATGCCTTCAACGAAGCACTCATACAAAATGGGCTGGATTTGGATGTATCCACCCACAAATCGAGTCCAGCCAATCATGGATTTTGTATCAGGTTGAGCTGAAACGCACTATAGTTGTGGACCCAGTTTGTTTCCTGTAATTTGACACCATGATAAGAAAGGAATAACTAATAGCTTGCTCCTAGGGGTGAGTTTCTTTGCAATGCTTGGTCATAGGGGTATTTTGTGACGTCATCGGCCAATTGTCCTCACGGTGGATGCCGAAATTTCCCCGGATTGGCGTTTATTAACCCAGCACTGTACTACTGTATAATTTTAATTCTGGCTGCCATTGTATGTATGTAAATGTGATGTTTCAGGTGTATAAAGGCCTGTTTGGGTTGTTTGTCTCTTTGTTCCAGGTGAGCCTGGACTCGAGGGTGCGCGAGATGATCAACCGCAACATGGTGAACCCAACGCCGCACACCTTCGACGAGGCCCAACTCCAGATCTACACGCTCATGCACAGGGATTCGTATCCACGGTTCGTCAACTCTCCTCTCTACAAGAAGATGGCGCAGCTTAACTCGTCCAGCCGTAAGGAGAGCACGGCGTAGTGGGGGGGGATCCCGTCAACCGGGACCCTCCGGACGAGAGAAAGAGAACTTTACAAATAATAGCAGCAAAGAGACTTCATTTATTAATAAGGAAAATTAAGAAAAACACAGACGACTGATGAAAACTTCACGCTTACTTCTTTACACGTCACTCATCGCACCACGTGTAGAGAGGACCTAGGGATGGGATTTTACGGGGGAATAAGATAAAGGACAGTGCGAAGAGGATGATGCAACGATGTTATACCCCTACCCTTTTACTTACTACCAGCTCAAAATGGGAAAATTTAGTCAAACGAAGAGGAGGAGGAAGAAGAGGAGGAGCCTGGAGAGGTGGGGACAAGAAGTAGATCCTCCCTTTGTTCTGCCGCCGAACAACTGCCAACAAAATCGTTGAGTGGAAGGGAAAAATGGGGGAAAAAATATAGGAAAAATCGAAGTGTTCGATGATGATGAACCAAACAAGGTACACACACAGTGGATGGATGGGAAACAATAAGTTCTTGTCGCAGAAGCGGACTTCCTGCCAAGTGCGGTGCAGCGGATGTACGGCTGGCAACGTGTGGATTAACGACAAATACAGTGTATATGAGTATATGAATGTGAGAGTTTGCATGTGTCAACAACGTGTTACCCACTATAGAGTGGATTTCCTTTACGGTCAACTTTCTTACGGATAACTCCCTCGCGGTCATTTCCCCCCGTACAGTCAACCAGCCTTTGCAACCCGCATTTCAGTACAGGACTATTAACGTTAACAGGTTCCCTAAAGACTGATTTACAAGCTTGCTTCATGCTACATAAGTAGCACTTTGTTCACGGAAGTGATGTCACAGGTGGGCGTGGCTTATTTCTGCCCTGCTGCGATTGGTTGAATTTTATCAGTACTATCTGAAGCTAGCATGGCCCCTCCCACTTCCAGTCAGTGTCATCATAGATCGGGAAATTCAAATATTCAGTCCTATCTGAAGCTACTTTAGGCTCCTCCCATTTCTGGTGACGTAATATGGCAGTAAATTAGAATATTCAGTCCTATCTGAAGCTATTTTAAGCTCCTCTCACTACCGGTAACGTAATAAGGTGGGAAATTCGACCAATCACAGCAGGGCAGAAATAGGCCACGCCCACACGTGACATCACATCATTCTCATCTTGTACATCACGGACATGCAGCACAAACACTTGCTGCGACTTATTAAACGTTAGGAGTCCTATACTAAAATGCGGGTTGTGTGGGATTAGTTAGTTGACTGTAAGAGTAAATGATGTAAGGGAAGTGACTGTATGGAAGTTGACTGTAAAAAAATCCACTGTATAGTTATACTGTTCCTTTACATCCATGTCTCCATCTTGAGTTCCAGTCATTTCGGTGTTCAATTGTGATAGGATAAGGGTATATGGGATGGTCAAGCAAGCAAAATAGGCATATTTCATCAGTAATTGGACACTTCCATTTAGAAATTGTAATGTAGGTGGTCAACTACTGATGTCTTTGAGGGAACGAAGTAACAACCAATGCTTTTATTGCCCTTTGGAACAATCTGGAATGAAGTATTGGATGTGTTACGTACAGTTTTTAAGTCCCAAAGTTAGTTTTGTCACCTACAATTTGGAACAATAGGTATTTTTAACATTTGTTTTCACCCTTGAACTAAATTGCCTAATTACAATGAGTAAAATCTAGTCACATGGGCCATTAAAAGTGGTCCCAAGTAAAACTTTTGGATGTTATCTAGTTACGCGCGTGTTGCGAAGCGCGGCGTTCCGCGTTGTGTTGGAAAGTACGAAAGTTTGACCTATATATTTACTTATTTATATTAGTGTTATTAGTTCCCCCTTTTATTCCCTTATTTATTTATTTCCCTATTTATTAAATTAATCATTCAGTTTTAATCACTGACCCGTCTGTCTTATGGCAGTTATTGGCTTATCGCTTATCGATCGATCGGCCTTCCATCCATAACGTATGACAGATCGATCAGCATCAAAACATGCTGCAACATTTCACCTTCCTACCAATCCACCCACTAGACCGGAAGTGCTGTTCCAGATTATTGTCATTATTGTAATTGTAATGAGCGGTATCGATGGGTGACGCGCGCGACAGTTGGTGCCATCGCTGATCCGGTCCCATGCCTACCCCTCAACTAAACCCACCACCACCACCACCTCCAACCAATACCCTCAATACACCTCAGTGAACAAACAGTGAAAAAAGCAGACTTTAGCCATAGATCCATCCGCTGCGTAGCTCCGGTGGCCCTTCTTCGCACGCATCATCTTCCCGGCCGGATCGATTTGGCTTTATGTTGCATGTGCCAATCCCATCACCGATTGCATCACTTGCATTCACTGAAATTGGATCGAGCATGTTAAAGCCTCATACGCAGACTTCCGCTATACCATCCATCCGAAGCCGATCGGCGACGCCCTCTTCGAACCCTCAAAACAAATCCTAAGTTTTCCCCACATTTCAACTACATAGTCGGATAGCCCTTTCAAAACGAGGAAGAATGTCGTTAACCCCATCCTTCTACGACCAACCGTTACAGAGCTATGCCCGAAAGAAGATTTCGTTCCAAATTGGAACGCAATGGCCGCCGGGCGCCATGACAGTTTTTTGGAACGAAACGAGTTTCCCAGTATAACTCCTGAACGGACGGTCGTAGAAAGATGGGGTTAACAGCAAAATGTTCAGTGTAACAATACGGTCTGTTCACAGTTTACATAGTGACAAGTTTCCTGATTGGTTTATGGTTTTGGGGGACCGGACTCTAAGTGGTTAAAATGTGCCCGGTGTTATTAAATTGGATGTTAAATTGGAAGACATTTTCCCTCCATACCCTCTCCTTATCCTTTCAGCCAGACAAAAGATAAGCGGTCGTAGCTCTCGCAGTCATTTTTCCACGTAATGAGGCCCCGCCCCAATTCTCTAGCCCCTCCCCCTCCCATACATAAAGTGTGAAAGTAGACGAGAAAGCCGATTTTAGTGATTTAGTGACAGTTGGAAAGGGAAGAAGGGTTTTTTTACGGGATGATCCGAGCGCAATAGCAGCGGCTTCCACGATATCGCTTTATCGGTTGCTCATTGTGTTTCAATATTTTAAGTTATCAATGTAGATTGTGTTCCAAACTGGTCTGATAAAAAAAGATAGACTGATCTTTAAAGGGGCTTTCCCTAGAAGGGTGTCGGAGTGCGTAATCGGCTTGCGCGCAGCCATTCTGGTTTTTATTTCCGGATTTGGACGTACGTCAGCCTCACATTCAGAAAACAGACACATGTAAACACGTACACAAAAATACACGAGATGTGTTCTGCACTTGCCCATTTAACTTTAAAAGTGTCTGCATTTTCGTCCAAGCGTAAGAAGCAACCAACCTCACGCCAACGCGGCGCGACAGCGCGGCCTCCCGGAATTCATTCCAACTTCAAAGTTAAAATATTTGCTGTCATTCAGTTAGTTTAGTTGTTCCAATTCCAGAAAACGGTCGAGGCCACACCCTCTGGTGGGTCGGTCAGTGAATTCTTACGCTTGGAAAGAGTATAGTAGTATATACGGCGAAAGAGTCAGCGAAGGGATCAAGCGAAACGCTCCGTTTCTTAATTCCACTATTTCAGTGATCGGTTGGTTGCGAATCGTTTCTGGAATTATTTGGAACACCTAATCTGCATGTAGATTAGATGCCATGAAAATCTTCTACGATTGTATTATATTTGCAAAGAGGCTTTTACAGGTTATATTTTACCGCGTTGTTGACCGTTTGCGATATTTTACGAACTACTTCCACCGCTGTCATTTTTCGTTTCGGTTGCTTTAGACAGGCAGGGAATTGCACAGAAACACTCGGTTATTATTACCTGAAATGTCAGTGCAATTTCATGAAATGGATCCTATTTCATGAATGGACCTCAAACTATTACGCGTGATAAATATTAAGTATTTCATATGGGTTAATCCATGTCATGATTCAATTCTTAATCCATGTCATGATTCAATTCTTAATCCATGTCTTGATTTCATTCTTAATCCATGTCATGATTCAATTCTTAATCCATATCTTGATTTAATTCTTAATCCATGTCATGATTTAAGTCTTAATCCATGTCATGATTTAAGTCTTAACCCATGTCATGATTTAAGTCTTAACCCATGTCATGATTTAAGTCTTAACCCATGTCATTATTTAATTCTTCATCCATGTCATGATTTAATTCTTAATCCATGTCTTGATTTAATACTTAATCCATGTCATGATTTAAATCTTAATCCATGTCATGATTCAAATCTTAATTCATGTCATGATTCAAATCTTAATTCATGTCATGATTCAAATCTTAATCCATGTCATGATTTAATTCTTAATCCATGTCATTTGAGTTTTAAACCACTTCATGAAATGAGTTCAGCCATTTAGTTCTTCCATTGCACATGCATTAACCTCACTTACTATTTCATGAAATTACAATTCATTTCATGAAATATTAACCACTTCCTTTTAGTCACTTATACTTCCCAAACTCCAATAGTGTTCACTTATTTCATGAAATGGTAGATTTAAGAATCACAAAAGTAACAGCGAAAACAATTTACGCACTCCGAGGAGGGAAAGTTCCTCCGCGATTAAATCATGTCATGCAATCCCAAGTTGTTCCAACTGAAATCACGAACCATTCATGAAAAAGCATTGACTTTTATCTACACCTTAGCACAGTACGATGTTGAAACACCGAAAAGAAAAATTTTACTAGCAAAATTGCAAGTTGTCGCTTTACGTTCCGCGCGAGAAACCGTTACGATGCGTAAAATCATCAAGTGTCTATTTATTGTTATTTATTTCTTACGTTTTTAAGTTAATTGCCGACTTACTTTTTTGATACATATATACGTATTAGAATATTGATAAGAATAATAATAATTAAGGATACATTAATAAGGTAGAAAGGAGCGAATGCGTGCACTGTGTTTCATTTTTACGAAAGCAGACTGAAAGTGTGTGCATTTGTTGTCACTGTTGTTGCGGGAAGTTTAAGGATAAGAGTGAACCCACCACCTCCACCACAACCAACACCCACAAACACACACATCAACACAAAACATATAATGAACACACAAAAAATGGAGGTTGTATTCGAAGAAGAAAACAAAAAACTAGGTGAAGTTGGCTTTTTTGGGGCGTTTTCTCAAAATAGGTATAAGATACGTATATATATATTGCAATTTCCGAAATGGCACTTAAATCCAGTTTTTTGTAGGTTTGGAGAGAGAGAAAAACCACTTTGAATGAAACAAACGTGTCCAATGACTCCCCCTTTTTACACCTCATTCGTACCAAAAAACACCTTTGTGGGAACAAAATCATCAATACTATTATTATTATCATTATTATTACCCTTAATCACTTTACAGCAAGACCATTTTTAGCAATAAATGCAATTAAACGCATTGTTTATGTAAATGCATATACTGAAACCACGTTCAAAGTTGCACCATTTGGATGGATGGTTTACCTCATCCACCATGTTATACGGGTGCAACTTTGAATGCGGTTTCAGTATATAATAGTACAATTGTTTTCCCTCAATACATACTTCCAAATTGATATAAAAATACGTAATAGAACTGATGCCAATTAACACCAATTAATATATATTACCAATCATAATTAAATTAGATTGAAACTCAATTGGTCTTAGTATATTCATTTTTAAAAAGATGGTTTACACATGAAATAAAATCTTCCCAACTGTTTTGACTCAAGTAAAAACATTTCAAAAGTTTTCATTTAAATATTTTGTATTTATATAAGTAATTTAAAAAGTTTTTAGAACTTTGAAAAGTAAAGTTTTGGGCCATATATGGGGTAAAAAACATCTTAATTTGGTCATTTTCAACATTACAATGACAGTTAATACATTTTACAGTTCAATTAAATAAAATCTGTGAGTTTTTGGTACTTATATCATGTAATTAAAGTGCAGCATCGAAAAAGGATTCAACTGCATGTTGGCTTTCTTGAGAAAAAGTCGAAAAACTTCGAAAACTTATTACATTTTTAGTTATTCCTTGTAAAATAAAACTCAATAAATCCTAAAACTATTCAAATGTTACAATGTATGCATAATGATTTTAAAAACCACATAATTATAATTATAAATTATAATTTATCAACATCTGATTAAGTTTAAATGAATGGTTATTTAGGTTAAAATCCAATGTAAATGATTATTATAATCTGTTTTTGGTCCTTGTGTTTTAGATGTGTGTAATAATTCAAAAATTATATGAAACAAAACATTATTTTGGTTTAAGATTTTGGGATTTTGGCAAAAATTATTTGTTTTAGTTTAAATGTTAGTTTAAAAGTCAGTTTAAAAGTTTGATCATTCTTCGATGCTGTGCTTTGATTAGAATACTTTTAAGGTCCTTAAAATACATGTAATTAATTATAGTTTTTCCCTTGGGACATTTTGATTATTTAATACTTAAATTACTTTCTATTTTTAAAGTGTCTTTCCAATATAAATTTAGTTTTTGAGTGAATATGGGGAACCAGTTGTTGCATAAAACCTACAAAATAAACGGGTGAAAGGGGTTCTTAGTGAAATACATACTGAACACATAGTACTACATAATTATACTAAAATAAAAATATATAGGTTATTTTGAAAATAAGGTATGGTATTTATTTCTACTGTACTATAAACACTATAAACACTACTAATAAACACTAAAAACGGCCCTGCATCTACGCTTACCCTAAAGTGACTGCACAATTTTGCTCGTATATTCAAAGGACCTAATTGCCCCAACACCATTTCTA
Organism: Glomeris marginata; assembly: GCA_034696005.1. Taxonomy (NCBI): domain Eukaryota; kingdom Metazoa; phylum Arthropoda; class Diplopoda; order Glomerida; family Glomeridae; genus Glomeris; species Glomeris marginata. The sequence goes on along the minus strand of JAQFZQ010001452.1, from coordinate 4,947 downwards.
CGAGACAGAAAAGTAGTTAGATTCAAACAATCTACAAGTTTTTCTCCCCGTTTTGCAATACATAAAAAGTCTTGTGGAATTAATGGGAAAGGTTATAACTTTCCAATTCCACCGGAGAAAAAAACATCTAACACTTCTCTATCTACACTATCTCTATCTCTCTCTATCTTCAAAGTGAACAACAAACAACCAATACCAAATTTTTTGTCGTGTCAAACCCAATAATTTCAATCCTTATAAGCCCCGCCCCATTATTCCCAAACACTAGGAAACCAAAAAACCCCTTCGTGTTCCGAAAAAACAAAAACCCTTGTCGCTGTCCTATTGAATATAAATTAGGTGAAAAATCGTTGATGTATTTAGTTATGATGAACGTTATTTGTTTTTGGGTTTTCATTCCTTTTACCATTTTATATGACAGGCCAACTTCATCTGTATTATCTTTCGAGAAACGAATTGAATAAAATTGGTACGATTGCAAATTTTGTATACGTCTCAATTCATTTATTTCTTGCGATGAAAATAACACGTTTCATGTCAATCCATCATTAGAAAACGATTAAGTACATATTCAACTTACTACTGCATAATTTTTCAGTTTAATTTCAATGTTTTTTAAAGCACTATGGTCCTTTAATCGCGGAGCACATAAGCCTAACATGGCGGCCATTAATTGAATGCATTCCTAAATCCTCTTAATTTAAGATAAATACAAACGTATTTAATACAAAGACTGACTTATTACCTTTATTTCTCAATGAAATAAGGCAATAAGTCATTAGAATTCAAATCCCATCCACCAATGAACTGCAAACATGTTAAAAATATGAAGAAATTATGAATTAACTGCTTATTATGGCTTAATTCAAATAGAATTGATTTATGTTGAATACAAGGACAAAATAAAGGACAATTATGTTGGCTTGGGATGTTTTATAGAGGCCATTTATGTGTGAGAACATTCAGTTATTGGGTAAAAAAGGAAAAAGGGAAGTGAGTAGCAGTAGCGATAGCGGCTACCGCTACCGCAGCAAAATGGCGGCCGTCATTCGAAATTTCCAGGAATTTCTAAGCTCGCAATCGAAAAATAAGAGAAATGGGAGTAAATCGAAACAGGATAAAATAAGGGAAGACATCTGCTTGATTGCTAATTTGCGGAATATATGTAAACAGTCCCCAAACTTAATTACTGGTGAGATAACGAAGAAAACATTGCGATTATTGCAAACATACTGCACAGAAATCGATAAAAATTGACAATTTTCCCAGGAAAAACATTGGAAGAGGAGTCTGCTATTTGGCAATGGGTGGAATATTACCAAATCAACATCGGAGAAGATGTGAAACAAGCTTTTGATGTCCTTCAGGTGAAGAGACTCAAGAAACTTCAAAAATACCACTTCTGCAACTTTGTTGCTCGAGATCCGTTTCCGTGCAACACCTTGCGCGCAACATAGTGGTAACCCCCGTAATGACGTCACAAAATGTTGCACCGCAATACTTTTCGCGCAATAAAGTTGCGAAAGTGTAGAAATTGAATTTTTTTAAATAATTAATGAAATAAATCGTAATAAATTACAATTTGCACAGGATTTGAACATTTATCTCATCAGCAATTCATTCCTGGTTGGGAATAATTTCACCGCTGCTGACTACGTAGTTTACCACGGACTACACAATTGGATAGTAAGTATATATATATTATTGCTTTAATTTTATTGATTGAAGTGGTATAAGTAAAATGTTTTCTAGATATTGTGATCGATATGTTCAACGGGTACAAAATAAGATGATGTGATTCTTTAAAATTCCAGCTCAAATTGAGTGCGGAAGAGCGGGAACGGTTCGTGAACGTGTGCCGCTGGTTCGACTTGGTAATTTACAATTTAAAATCTACATTGACTAGACAATTCACAATGAACACTAGACAATGCTATGTTAATACACAATGAAACTATCCAAATAAACTAATTCCTATTCTGTTTCTAGGTTCAACATCATCCGTTTGTACGACAGCATCGTGCCGTTGTAACTTTCAGTAAAACCCCATTATACAGTACTGCATATAAATCAATTAAGTAATTATAATGAGGTTATATGTGCAAGTGATAATAAAGTATCAAGCTGCATGATTTGTAGCTGGAAGTATCAGTATTATTTTTCGCGTGATGGATTAACACGCGCGGAGTTGGGATATGTTTAAGTTTCAATTAATTATTATGAACTGGGAAACCTGGGAATATACTGGAATTTTGAAATGAAAGTTTAGTAGACACCCTAATACATTTAAATATGGAAAATATTAATATTATATACATAACAGTACTACTACCGTAAATTTTCTTACTGAAGCCCGGGCTTCTATTCAAAACAAACCGGTTTGCTTACATTGGAAACCGGTTTTTTATCATTGACCGGGCTTTAATTGGACCCCGGCTTATGTTAGAAAATTTACGGTAAGTAGTTAAAGACAAATGTGAAATTGAATAGAAGAATTTAGAATCTATGATAAATGTTAACGCGTAAATCTAAGTCCAATAATTACAATCTAATATTTTTTCTGACTACTTATTATATATTATATTTTGCATTAAGTTTTATGCCACATTAACCAAAGATTGACATTTGTCCATAAAAAGCTGCCAAAAAATAAATGGCAATTAGTGAAAAGCTTCACTTTACGCAGTTTCTGTAACTTAAAATATTACTATTACCATTTAAAAAAGGAATAAAAAGTTGGAAATGGTTTAAGTAAGTTTAAGTAAAGAATGTGAACCCTGTTGGCCATGTGTAACTCACAAAATCTTCATGGGTGGCTTCGTAGTTCCGCGGAAGAAGTTTCACTCGCTCGGCTTTTCGGTCCCGTCTTTCGGTCTGTCACTTTTCTTCTTGTGAACCGGTAGAAATAATAAGGGAACCATTCCCAGTAGACAGCCAATAGACACACCGATTGCCTTGCCCTACAAATACACAACACACAATTTAATATAATCATTTATTATAAATTAATTATCTACGTACATCACTTCTGGAAAATTTTGAATTGGCATTTTTTCCCCCAAATAAAATAATCAAACTTAATCATATCTACTAATAATATATACTTGCTAATAAACGTACCAGATTGGAAAACCATCTGGTGGATGACATATTAATCTGTTCCGGCGTAAGGACCGGCGCGACGACTCCGAACTTTCCCGAAAGGGTTTCGACGTACCACGCGGACCTAAAACATAAAACACGTTTATTAATCATTCAATTATAACAGAGATGCAATTTATTATTAATTAAATTACAGTATGTAGTTACTTCCTATCAAATATTCAAATATACCGGGACAAACCGAACGAGGAGCCGTAAAAAAAGCTGCTTATTAAATATATAATTGCAATGTTGACTGTACCCAATTCCTGCAACATCAGAGATAAGATTCCCCAAAGCAGCAGCTGTAACAATATAAATTAGATTATTATTTGGAACACTTAATATTAATATAATTATAAATAAAATTGCTATTTATTACCCGCCATCGTAGAAATGCACAGCGTGGTTCCCAGAGTCAAGTCTATGTAGTCTCCCTTAAATTATAATAAAATACAACAATTTTTAATCAACCTTACACCATTTCAACTGTGTATTAAACAAATTAAACTTACAGCAACTATCATTATGAAGTTGTCCAGAAATCCAAACCCGATGAATGGCATTGCATTCACCAATGCCACTGTAAATTGCAATTAAATACACATGTTATTAATTAAAATATTCACAATTTGAAAGAAATAATAATAAATATAATACTATAATAAGATTATAAAATGTTATTGTCATACCAGATCTTAATTCTACATTTGTTGGTCTTGTGGAAACACCTGGAAATAAATAAATAATTGTTTTTAGAGACAATTTGAATCACATAATGCACTTTTAGTACAATTATTATCATTTCTATAATACCTTGGATTAAAGATTAAACATACATTCCTAATTGACATATGTAATTAAAATATAAATATAATAATAGGGGGAATTAATTGAATTTTTAGTGAATTATTTAATTTAGGCCTAATACCGATTATAACTCTTATTTCACACATTTCTATAAATAGTATGGTAATTTATGTATTTATATACCAGGTGTGGTTTGATTTCTGGAACTTATTTCTGCTTCTTGACAAGCGATCAGTTCCTTGAGCAGCATTTGTCTTTCAGTCGGTCGAAGTTTGATAATTAATTCTTGGGCGTGAGATTTCCGAAATGGCATTTCGCTGTGATAAGAGCTCAAATTGCGATACAACGATCGAAAAGCCATTCCTCCGCTTGCAAATCGCACAGCCATTACCGATTCCCACTGGGCGACTTCGGCGCCCAACGATTTGTATTTATCCCTCGACTCGATTTCGAACGTTCTTCTCATTAGCGGACGCACCCCTTTGAACGCAGTGTTAACCAAGCGCAACGGCTATTCCGCCGTACGCTCGAACCCCTCGCAACGACCGCTGCAACTTCCTCGCGACGCAATAGATTCGTGCAAGGATTTCATACGTCACTATGACGTCAACCCATTCAATGATTGGTTGGCTGGGTTGGCGCTCTTTTTGAGTTCTGCATGGAATCAAAATGGAGTCCAAATTTGAATTGGTCATTCTCAGTGAATCAATGGTTCCAATAGCGATCGAATAATCAAAACGGGTTTAAAATACCCGGATGTTGCGCGGGAAAACGTCATCGATTGAAATCGAACGTTTTCTATCGTTAAAAAATACAAAAATACGATGAAAATGTGGAAAATGTCGCCAATCTCGTTCGATTTTGTTTTAGAAATACAGGAAACGCTTCTCACTTCCGTTTCTGTAGGTTTTTCATCGTTAACAAGCCGTGTAAAAAACTAAGTTTTTTGGGTACTAAGTTTATATTTTAGATACGATCTTTATGTAACGCTCCTTG
>JAQFZQ010001451.1:0-19522 GCA_034696005.1 Glomeris marginata | reverse complement strand
CGGCCACCCCGTGACGTCACTCCCACGCAAAGCAGTTTGGGAAAGGGGCGTGTCAACATCCATTTCGCTGTACCTAGCGAAAAGTGGCGAGATTTACCGAATTTCCATCAGATGGCGCAACACGGCCGAATTTGAATTTCGTTGTGGTATAGAGCGCCCTCTGGTGGAGTTCTATTATTTGTTGTAAAATGGCGGAGTTGGGCCGAGAGTTGCGGAGTTATTTGGCTGCGAATGACGATCAACAGAATAGCAACAGTTTAGGACAAGTTTTTCAGAAATCTCCATTGTCAAAATGGTTCGCAAATGGTGATTATCAGCGTGTTGCCACCTCTGAAAATGGAGAGGACAGTTGGTTTGGAACAACGGCTGCAAACGACCCATGTTTACCATCGTTTGTAAATTTATTTTGGAATTTCAAAAGTTACGTTTTGTTCCTTATTTACATATATACATACATAATATTTGTACTTTTTTATTTCAATCGCAGACAAAGAGGCAGAGGATTATGGGATTTATTATGTGCGTTCTAATGGGATCTCTTTGCTTTACTTTGGTACATTTTTTGGATCAAAAAATGTGATTTTGGCGAATTGGACTTTGGAATCGCTTCTACAACATTTCATGTAATTTGAAAATGAACTTTGAACGCAGTTTTATTTAGTGTTTTTATTTTTTTATATACATAAACACAGGAATGTAAAATTATTTTCACAAATAATTTATGCACTCTTCTTAATTTTCTTAGTTATTTAGATTATTTCATCTTAATTTTCTTGTAGAAGAATTTGGCCATAAAACAATCTATTGTGGTATTTTATTCATTCAAAATGTCTTTGCATCCAAATGTGCCAAATATCAATTTGTTGTCATTTTGATACATAATTGTGATAAATGGCACATAGGTATGCTATTTTCAAGGTAATGTTGTAGTAGAGGTTCTGAACTCCAGCCTAAAATTCAGTTCTCTAAATAATAAGTTTTTTAAAATAATTTCCAGGCTAGTCTTTATCTTCCTTTCCTGATCATAAAATCCCGCAAGTTTGCAATGCTTTACACACTAGGAAGCTTGTTTCTCATATTGAGGTATAGCTGAGCTTGTAATAATTATACAGAGATTTGTGAGATATCTTTGTATTGTTTTGTAATTAACATGTGGAGTATTGGTAGTTTTTCCATGTTGTGGGGACCGGTTAATCACATAAGACACCTGTTGACTGTCAGAAGTTTGCCATTCACCACTCTGTACTTTGGGTCCATGTTTGCAACTCTTTATTTTTCCATCTCGGTGAGTGTTGCAGAAAACAAATGTGATGTTACATTGAAATTCTGCAAATTATTCCACTAAGTGGTTGAAATACAATTTGCAGGCTCATAACACGGGGCTAACTGTTCTGTTCGCCGCGGTCCAAATCATGGCTATCGTGTGGTGAGCTTTGGCAAAAAATCATTAAAAATGATTATAATTGCCAATACAGATCTTTTCTGTTTTGCATTTCATGATCAGGTACATTGTGAGTTTCATTCCTGGAGGACAGACTGGTCTGAAGTTTTTCTCCAAGATATTTTCCTCAGTGGTGACAAAGACCGTCAGTAAAACTTTACCTGTCTGACTGCCAAAAAGCGACTATAAAACAATGCAAACATCATTTTCACTCTTGTACATGGCTATCTTATGTATGCCATATGTTATTTATTTTGACTACAGTATGAATCAGAAAATAAATACTGAAATAATTGTGTTCATAAAAATGTACTACGTGGAGTCGGAGAAACTTTAGAAACTTCAGTAAAGTTTTCACATTTTGGTTTAGATTTGAATTTGAATTAAATGTAAATAATATGCCTATTTAATTTTCTAAATGTGATATTATATTGAATTTATTTGACTAAGAATATATTGGTAGAATTTAAATTTGCTTGAAAAGCAAAATTTGATGCAATTTTTCAAAAACCTGTAATATCTGCTGAGTTGTTAAATTTATGAGTCACTCACCTGATTGCATAATAAATTGAACAACTTGAACCCTGCTTTGGCTAATTAAATCAAACAGGTTTTGTGACTTGCTTTCATTATCAAACTATGATTGGGGCTGATTGCAAGCGATTTTCTGTTGCTCCTGCTGTTGTAAGTTAAATTTTGTATTCGTTTTTCAAGCATATTCCAGTATTTTATTTAATTCTTGTATATTTAAAATTAAATATTATCGAATTATTTTTAATACGCAGTGAAATGTTTTTAAAGTATATTCTAGTAGTTTATTTAATTACATATTGTATATTTAAAATTAAATATTATCAAATTATTTTTAATACGCAGTGAAATTCTAAAATTTTAGGATGTTTTATAACTTTAATTTCATGAGTCCTTCATACTACATACAAATTACTGCACTTTAGTAGCAGTCATTAATTTGTTTGTCTAAAGTGGAAGGGTTTGTTTTATGGCTAGAATGCCTCCAAGGAGCAGAAGTTTAAATCTGTGATTGTAACTTGTATTGGTAGATGGCGCCACTATAAAAACGAAAAATGGCAGATATTCTCTTCAATATTATATTGCTAGTATCAAGAGATGTTTATTGGAGTGATATAGGACAGAAAAGATGCATTCCTAGTTGTGTAATCACTTGACTTGCAGAATCACAATTTGTATTTGTAAAGGTATGTTTTAAATGCAATTACTGTATCATTGGGAGAATTTGAACACATAATTGGAAAATAATCACACAAACACTTTTATGTATATCGTGCCCACACAATGGGCAATGTGTACAATCATTTATTTCCCACACTTATTATAATGTAATCGGTTATTAATTTGATCATTGCAAATTGAAATTGCATACAGACATGCACATTTCCCGGCATATGGGTGTCGAGGATTAATTTTTAATTATCACAGGCAATTATAATTGCGGTGTCTTTGTATTTCTCTCTCTTTCTCTCTCGCTTTCTTCGGATAATGAAACTGTTATTTTACTTTGGAGTAAAATTGGCATGGAGTCCGAACGGGATCAGTTTGGGTGCCGTGAAGCGGCCCAACTCCGTTAAGGTCTTGGCATCGAGTACCACCAGGAAGCTCGGTTGCGATGCAGATACACTGGTCACTGCACTTAAAATCACTCCTGCAAAAGCAATTATACACCAAATGTGAAACATATCTGAAGATTATCACAATTCTATTGATGGTCTCACCGTCATCTTCGCTGCTGCTAGTGGGACTAGGCACGAATACCGGATCACCTGGGAAGAATTCATCCCCGGCTTTCCACAGTTTCACTTCCTTTGTATCCATGTCGATTTTGGTCAGCTGGAAAATGTAATAATAACCTACTTGAGGATCACTGATTACGCAATGATGATATTTATGCCTTTTTTTCTCTCCCCAATTTACCGTGTTGTGGTAATGGTTCTCGGTGTCGAAAGCTCCATTGCCGTACACATATTTGTACTTGCGGCCAGTTAATTTAGGGTTGATCTTTGGGAACTCGAATCCATCCTTGACCAAATTCTCTCCAGTCAAGAACACTTGTTTCCCTTTCTGTTCGGCTTTAGCCGAAGTGTACTTCAGGGTGACTTGGTTGCCCGCGGTGTCCTGGTAATACACAAAGTTTCAGTGATTTCATCTCTGGTTGTATAGTTTCAGAACAAGTTTGTTCCCACATTCCAGTTAGTACAGTTTGTATAAAGTTCACTTGGTAAACGCAGTCTTACCTTTACGTTCAAGGGAATGACAAAGCGCTTTGATTGCGCTGCTTCCTTAAGACTCCAGCCGTCCTTCTTTAGTTTTTCAAGGTAAAAGGCATCCAAGACATTGGCATTTTCATAGGCGATTACATCTACAACGATATGGCCATCATCTTCAAATGCGTTGATGTGATGGAGCATGAAGAAAGCATCGGACACGTATTGCGTCGCGAGTCGGTTGCCGGTGGCTTTTTCGACAACGATGAAACGGTTCTGCGTAAAAGATAAAAGTTGTAACTGCAACATTTCCATGGCTGATTTCATTTGTGAGCTAGTATTTCAAAAGACCAGGTTGTTAATGGTTCACTTTACCCCTTCTGCCGGGGTCCATTCCATGCAGTCGTGCAGGCATTTGCCCTTAAGTTGAGCCGCAACAAGTTTCAAGGTGTCCACGAGCATGGCTTGTTCAATAAAAATCAGGTACTTCTCTGTCATTGCAAAGCTGTGGTAGTATGAAAAGCATGTCTTCCAGTTTGTAGATAGGGATGCAATTGGTGTGGCATTGGCCAGGGGTGCTGCAGCGAGAAATACAAATGCGGAGTGTTATGGCCGGTGTTTGCATCTTTACCCATGTCCATATGTGTGTTTTGTAATATTTATGCTTTACTTTAAAATGAATAAGGATATTTAATGGAGATTTATTTATCATTGGTTTTGTCCATGGTCAGTGTGGGAAAAGTTATTATTCATTGTATTCGAAATTTATATAATGTTTCTTCCCTGGGCGCCATTTTGAATTCTGTCCAATTAATGGTCCAATTATTAAAAGAATGACTGGCAGAAAGACAAGTAGTAATATTGATTTGGCAATGGAATCAAATCAGTAGAAACAGTCTTGGTGCACCAAAACTAAGATGGCCGCCATTAAGTAAGTTTACGTGCGCTGTAAGGCTGACTGGTGTAATGGCGCCCAATAAGAATTTGAATATGAAATGAAATAGAAAACATGGATGATGTTCTTACCGTCTCCTTGCTTTGGTGGGACCTTGTACATAACATATTTAAGGCCAGCAAAGGTATATCCCAAATTGTACGCGGTGCCATCAGGATCCACCAGAGGATGGCAGCAGTTTAGGTTGACGTTGAGGAGAGAGTGAAGGTCCACCTTAACGAATAGAATCGGTTTTTTACTTTGCAGATAATATGGTTTATTACAGATATAGTTGTTCTGGCAACAACCTTTTCTTTGCTGTCTAAGGTAGTAGGGTCAATGTTCCAAACATGGCAAGTTTCAGTAGCAGTGTAGGTCTTTCCTTGAAGTTGGTAGACATTGGCACCACAGTTGTCAGTCAGGTCACCAGGGACGATGGCAGAAAGGGCCCTGGTGGAAAAGTAAAAGTAAAAGTCAAGGGCTGTTTTCACAAGTGAAAGTTGGAAATTTTGGGGATTTGGACATCCCACCTGAAAATAACATTCTTGCTAGGGTCAGGGTGGCTTCGAGTGCCAAATTCAGCACAAATTGTTTTCTTGGCAGCAATGGCCTTCTTGGAAGACTCACTCTTCAGGTATTTTCGTTGGAAAGTTGCCTGAATATGAAAACAAAAACTAGTCATAAATATGATTTTTTTTTACTTGTTGGATTTCGTCATCAGGGTTTTATGCCATGATTTGTTTTAATTTCAGTCACGTTCATCAAATGTTTGCGTGCTAATTCCAAGGTTTTAACTATATATACTGCACATAGTTAAAAAATATCCTTGTTAATGCCGAAAGAATATACTAACCATAAATGCTGGAAATAGTGCAGTGCAAACAAGTTTAACATTTTCAATGTCAAATAACAAATTCGTTTATTTTTAGTTTAAATCGATGAATGTGTACCTATATACAGTATATTGTAATGTAATTATGCTGTTTATTAATTTAAACAGCAATTTAAACTGCAGATTTTAGTTCCACTAATGGCAGATAGTGGCATATTATGCCACACTATAAAGGATAATAATAGCTTAGTGGCGCCCTACTGGTGGTCAATTTTCGCAACTAAAGGGAAATATTTGCTATGTTCAACTTGATATTACCGTGTTATGTATCAGTAATTAAGGTATATTGTTAGGCTATGCATTTCAAAATAAAAAAGAACTTGTACAGCTGTGCTTGTTTGCTATTGCCACATAATTGTGTTTAATTGGTTCATTAATGTAATTACCTTGGCACCATCAATGTTGAAGTTGAGGAGAACAGCCATGCCATCGTAAAAATGATTCACACTGAACTTATCTCCTAGGCTAAATTTTCCTGGTCCTGTTCGGATAAAAGAGCCCTTAAGCCAGTCAGGGATGTTTCCTAATTAAAGAGGGAAAATTGAATATAATAATGATGAGTTTCTTTCATACAAAAGTTTTGCTCTTTGTATTAAATGTACAATAGACCTATATATATGATGTATATATGCATATATTGTCAAAAATCGCCATTTTTAAATTTGTAATACACATTTTTTGTTATATTACAGGTGATCTGAATTATACATGGAGTTGACAACTGATTGTTGCTGTGAGATCATCGCCCTTTTTCAAGTAAAACAGGATATTTTTTGGACGGCCCAGATTTCATAAAATTCCTTCTGGCTGAACACCATTTCCAAAATGTAAGCAAAATTTGAACTACTTAACCTTGTAATTAGCGTTTTATATACTGTATACCCGTTTGCAAAGTTTGTTTTGTGACATTGGAATCATTTAAGTTTTATTCGCTATTGATAACCAATTTTTAGGATAAGTCCATTGATAGTAATTATTATTATTGGGTTTTAAAATGAAAGATGCTATGAATCAATGTTACTGTGTGGATATTAATTTTTTAAAGGTCACTGTATTATAATAAGGATATATACAGGAAATATTACATTTACATAAGGGGACTCAATGCCATTTCCAAAAAGAATATCAATTGTTGTGGTGAAGCATACAAAATTAATAATGTCACAAAGAAATGTTAATAAATGTAAATTTTATCTGGAAATGTAGGAAACGTCGTGCAGGAATTTGTAATATTACTAAAGTTTTAGTAGATGTAATCAAGGATGTAATAGTTATTACACTTACATTATGGAAAGTGTTATATAAAGATATTTACGATAATGTGATATGGAATGAGTTAGTGAGATAAGGGAATGGAAAGTTGATTTTTACCAATTATAAAAATTTGAAGTTAACAATTTTATAAAATTTTTGTAAACTGGGAACTTAAAAATTGGAATGTGATGGGAAATTTATCATGTAATGTTGCAAATGTCAGTATGTATACCTGCAATTTTGTTTTACAAAATATACTTAAATATACGTACTATATTATGCACAATATCAATTGAATAATTGCAAAGCCATTGTAACTATAGGGTACGTATAAATGTTGATGGTATATTATTATAATTGTGTGTTATTTTTCATAAACTAGTTCTAATGTTCCTGTGAAAATATAAAGAATAATACTAATTAATTATTTAGTATTCAGATATTGCCTAACATTTTATTATTCCATTGGAAAATTAAGAACAAGAATTTTCACTTGTCATTATCGATCAATGAATGTGGCTATTTCCAGACACAAAAGACATATCATCGTATCAATAAGCAAGGTTATTATAAAATCCTTGTGCTGTATTAAAATTTAATTTCCGCTGTACCCATGATAAAATCAATCTGCTAAAATAATATAAATGAAAGAATCTATAGCTAGGCTATTGCATGCAGTTTAACAAAGCTTATATACTTTTTTGGCATTACATGTTTACAACGTTGAACTGCATGTCATTATCATTTATAAGGACTAGAGTGAAGTTGTATAATTATTTCCAGCATTAGGTATTGCTAAACTATACAATAAAATAAATGACACACTTGTGTATACATACTTCACTATATTAAACTGAAAATTTGTAATTATCATTAATGATTGATCAATGTCATGATGTAATATAAAATGACAATGTCTTTGCAATATGGCTTGATTCAATACTATGAACCAAGTGCAATATATTAGCAATAGAGTATGAAATAATTTGAATTATATACCTGTGACTGTTGTTGGTAATGGTGCTGGGTCTTCTTCGACTTCCTTGCCGAAAAATGGACGAATGTCGACTGGCATTTTCAACTGTTATCTATCTAGTTGAATTGTCAATATAAGTGTGTATATAGACTTTTAGCTGAAGGCTGTGTGGCAGTAGGTCGGATTCTTCGATGTGCACTACAGCACTTGCTCACTCTTATGAAGCTCTAAACCGCAAGCTATTCGGTGTTTGTTTAAAAATGTTGCCGAACTTCGACCAAAGGGGGCGTCCCTTTAAAAAACTCTTCCATTTATAATTCAATATCGTTATAAACTTGTGCCACGTCTCAATCCTTGCAGCAAATCATTGCATTTTTTCCTTTCCTGTATATCCTTGTTTATTTTGGAGGTTGGCTTTTAGTTTAGATAGTACATATATATCTTAAAAGATAGTGAAATGGTTACGTTTATGTCAGAACTCCTAAGAGGACGGCAGCCATTTTGAAAATTCATATTAGGCCTACGTGTCTTTCACTTCTTAGTGTACTTAGTAGTATTCTAGGTAGGGCACTCTCGTGACATACTTTTTCACTTGTGAAACGTGCTATATTTGCATCTGTTTACGTATAACACACAAGTACAAGTGTGGGGAAAAGATGCGTCACTTTTACTGAGATTTAAAGCCGGATTTATAAGTAATAATAGGATTTTAACATGCAAAATGGCGGCCAAATTGGGAATTTCACAGATTTGAATCAGTGTTTATTTAATGACTGCATTTCCTTATATACAGTATTTATTTAGCTTAATTTGGGAGTTAAATCAGTCTAACACGTATATACCTTACATTGACTTTATTAATTGATTGCATGATTGCATATATACACTCTTATTATTCATCCACTCTTGTCTACAGATATGTTATGTACGTTTATAGTGTGCCATTTTGCAATAGGTATGTAACCTGTCATTATTTCAAACAATTGTTCCTCGTATATTAGAATTGAATTGAAGATTTGGAAGTTTACTGACAGATAACAAGTGCCAAGTTGGCAATTTCCTGTGGTTGGCACCTGCAATACGAATTAAATAATTTGAATTGAAAACAAATTGCCAAACTATAGTGTTGTAATTTTTTATATAGGCCTATTATTAATTTAGGAAACATTTGCAATGAGGTTATATCATGATATCCAATATTATACTTTATTCTGTTTTTAACATTGCATATTTTAAATTTCAATACTTATTATTCATTTCTGTTGGGCTTACAATCATGCGAAATATGTGAACAGCTGTTAAAATGAATTCATAAATGCGTTCATTGTGTGAACATTGGCATAGAATATTTTTGAAATTAAAATACAATGGGGCTTATAAAACAATGTGCTTCAATGGGACTTGTATATGGTTGGTCATTGTACCTATATATGCTCAAAAATATGAAAGTACCTATATATACATGCATGTGCATACTATAGCTGCATTTCAATATTGATTTTTAAAGTCTGAATAATTTGCATATATGAATGAGGTATTTTTGTATTTAGCCAAATTATATTACAATTAAAATAGACGCTCTACGTTGGATTTAGACCGTCAGATGGCGCTGCTCTCAACACGGTCCTCAATGCTAGATTTCATGCCCATTATATATATTACCTTGGACCAGATTACAAATTGGGCTATTTTGAAAACTTTGATGTAAAATATACATTTCCTTGAAGTTTTAAATATATTTATATATTAATGCATTTAATTTTTCGCAGTTTGAATTCATAGGCAATTATACATGGAAATGGGTCATTTATGTGTTTAGCTTAATTTAATGAATTGAAGTTAGATTTAAATATAAGTTATTTTTATTAATGCAAGCTTTCCCTTCCATGTTGTTACTAATTATATTTTAGTGCAATATCTTCACACAATTCCTAATAACCGTTGTAAATGCTAAATTGAAATCAACTGCATTTTTCTTATCTGTTGAAATTGTGGCTTGGCAACTACTTGTTTCTATATGAAAGATTCGTGGCTTTACTTGAATTGGTGGAATGTCAAGCACATCATTATCAATCTCACAAGTGTTATAAGCAATGTTATATAAGGAAATCTAATCCGTTATTTTGTGATAAATGAGCGATTTTTAGTTCAACGGTGAAGTGAAAACTGCACGTGTAATAAACCTTGTTCACTTTTTATCAGGAATACAGTAGTTGATAATAATTAATCGCGATTCAGCTGTTTATTAACTTTTTATCGAAGCATTTCATCCGTTGAAGGTTACATAAAAAATTAGTTTTTCCCAAATGCAAAAAAAAAATGACATGTATCCTAATTAAAAACAAAAATATTGTTTTGAAAGCAAACTGTTAAAACAGTAACACATGGAAAATATATATGGTGCAACCTGTTGCAAAACTCATAAAAGATAATTTAAATCCTTGAGAATGTTTAAAAATGAATTTATGGAATTTGTTGTTGTTTTTCTTGTTGTCCCAGTTTACATTGTAGGTGAAGGCTTATTTTTTAAAGTCATATACCTATTATTCATTACATAAATAATATACTGATATTTTTATTATACATATATTGTTAGTTTTTTTATCTTTGTAAAAACCGATAATTGAATTGCAATTAATATGTCATTTTAAGGATGTACCTATACATGTTATAAGCTACGTGTTTTCACATTTGGCCATGATCTAATAATATACATAGGTACTAATCTGTTTGAAAATCATGACATTGCAATTGTGATAACCTCATTGCATCCTCTCATTTAATTTAGATTAGCTGATTTAGCTTATGTACTTGTTTTTTGCCATATCCTAAGCCTATGTATTATCTTGTTTTCACCTTCTGAAGCGTAAAAAATAAGTGCAATTTCGGGTCAAAGTGTAAATTTCACTGCTGTAATCAGAACATTGTCTCTGTGGGCTACTGTGAAAGTACAATACTTTAAGTATCTAAATTCAAGATATAGTATATTTATCTTGCATTGTGCAATTTAGAAGCGTATAGTATAACGTATATTTCTATAAATAAAATAAGAATTCTCTTAATTTCAGAATGATGTAAAAACTAGTTTATATATACCCAATACAAATGTATAACACGTTTCTTAAACTCCATTACAATTGCAAAACGCCTATTGCAGCGCCCTCTATTTTTGTTTGGAATGCAGTAGTTTATTTTGGACTAGCTATAGTTGCCATTTATTTTATTTGTATTTATATAAAATAATTACTTTATATTTCTAGATTTTCATATCTTTAAAAAATCATAAAGTATGTGAACTCGTTTTAAAATCGTAATTCTAATAACAAATATGGGAAATTTATGTTTTCAATAGTTCACAATGTGTCTGCACTATCTGTTAAAACATGTTTTTACAAAACTGGGTCTATGGGTCTGGGTATCGAAATTTAAAAAAAATGTCCGTACTTGTACATTATCACATGTATACCTATATAAACATCCCAAACATTTGGATTTTTGTGCTATATAATATCTTTATTTTCAAACACCAGAGCATATAATTGTAGGGATCCCATTTGTTTTTACATTTGTGCTATGTAACAAATATGTACAATATTGATTTTCTTAAATGATATAACTTGATTAACTTAACTGTTGATATGGTTCAGAGTTTTGCGAAATGCTTCGCGGTCGCATGGATAATACATTTTTACACGTTTCTCAATGGACTAGTGCATCATTTATTTTATGTCATGGTGTCTCTGGAAGCCTTCTAAGTTTCTTTAGACAAGTTGACAAAAGTGCCATGGATAAGGGCAGGAACTTTAACTGGCACCGTGACACGAGCCAACTCCGTCAGGGTCTTTGCGTCCAAAATGATCAACTGGTCAGCTGCATCTGGTCTTATATCGATAGCCACAGTTAGAAGTACACCTGGTGAACAAAACAAGAACGTTAGTTGTCAGTTTTCATCTTCTTATCACGTACAGTTAATACTGGAACATACCGTCATCCTCATCGGTGGCGCCAGGCCGCGGCACGAAAACTGGTTCCCCTGGATAACAGTGATCACAGTGATTGTAGACTGTCACTTGCTTAGTATTCACATTCACCTTGCATACCTGGAAAAGTTTACAATGCACTTTATCCCCTTCAGATATATTTTCCACGAATCTAGAAAATCTTTTGGATGTCAGATTTTTTAATGGAAGTCAACACATCCCCAGCATATTGTATTGTATACAATGTTGAGACATACGTACCGAGCTCTTGTAAGGCCCTTTGAGGAATGCTCCACTACCAAAGACATAGTTGTACTTGCGACAACTGAATGCTTTGTTCAGTTGAGGTAGCTCAAATCCAGGTTCCACTATATTCTCACATGTTAAGTGAACGGTGCCATCAGGTTCTCGTTCAGCTGCTGCCGTTGAGTAACTAAGCCTGTTCAGGTTGCTACCCACTTGACCATCCTGCAAATAAATGTAGATGCAGTTAGTTAAACACTCAATGAGCTCATTGGTGTCCTAGTGGACCACTGTTCCATTAAACCTACTACAGTAATAACGGGTTTTCCAAATATGGGCATGGAGCAGATTGCATTGTTTTCATATATTGCAAGTTCTATGTGCATTTTGCACAATTTTTCATAGTGTACCTCCTGGTTATGTAATGGTACAAAGTGTAGTTTGCATAATACAGGGTGGGACGCGGGAACCAAGTGTTTTTGAATTGGCTAGTACTCCGCCAATAAGAAAGGGAGGGTCTAGATGCAGGTGGCAATCTATTCCTTGGCTCATAGCATTTCACTTTCAGTTGCCATCCAGTTGCCACCATGGCCCCATGGAGTCTACTGCCCTTTCAAAGAAAGAATGAGCCAAGCCGGTGTCAAGAATCCGTTTTGAAGAGGTGCACGGTTGCAGGTGTGCAGGCTATGACGGGCAATGACGGTCACACACTGCAACCTTGCACCCCATCAAAACAGGTTCTTGGCACAGTACCTGGCTCAATCTTTCTTTGAAAGGACTGTAGAACACAGATTATTTCAAAAACGGAAAAACCTCCGCTGAGTCACCGACTCTCCACTCCTCGCAAAACAATTGCATGCGCGTACATGTTAAGTTTTGGACTCCGTGGTGTCATGTTGACAACTGGATGGCAACTGAAAGTAAATACTATGAGCTGAGGAATGGATTGCCACCTGCATCTCGACCCTCCCTTTCTTATTGGCCGAGTACTAGCCAATCCAAAAACACTTGGTTCCCGCGTCCCACCCTGTATTTTAAGTGATGTATGACCAGACTTTTGGAACACCCTGTATATTCCCCAATTTGTAATGGCACTATACTTACTGCTCGAGGTCCCAAAGGTATGACATACCTCTGGGACTTGGGCAAGTCATTGCTGTGGAAGTCATTGTTGCGCAAGCAAGTCATGTACCACTTGTCGAGAACGTCCAACGTTCGGAATGTGAGTATGTCACAAACAAGATGGCCGTCGTCTTCATACGTGTTGATATGATGCAGCATGAAAAACGCATCTGACACATATGTCACTTTGGAAACCTTGCCAGTGTGACGGTCAACAACTATAAACCTAGTCTGCAAAATGTGCAACGAGGTTAACAATGTTTTATCAGTAAATCAATTTCACTGTTTTTGAATGTTATACAACCTTCTCATCTGCCCTCCACTCAATGCAATCCCTCAACGACCTTCCTTTCACATTGATGGTGGCCAATTTAAGGGCGTTTACTAGCAATGGCTGCTCAACGAGCACCACGTAGTTCTCGGACAGTCCGAAGCTATGGTAATAACTGAAGTGAGTCTTCCATCTTGATGGGATTGTGCAGAGGATGGATGCATCTTGGAAAGCCTTTGGTTCTGAAATTGAAAAATCAGGACTTGATGTGGTCTTCAATGTTCATTTTGTAACAGAAGTCCTATTTTGGACCGAACTCGAGTTCGTATACGCGAATGGGCGCACCGCAAGCTAAAGCCACACTTCACCTGAGACAAACTATATTCTACATGTGTATAGTTCCACCTTTTTTAGAACATAGCATCCCGGAATTTACATATAGTTAATGTAAAATTGTAATTACAACTACATATTTTAAATGAAACGAAAAGGTCAAAACGTACCACCAGGTTGCGCTGTTTCACCTTGTGATGCTGGAGGATTGAATTTTAAGATCTGGTACTTTACTCCGGATAGAAAGGAACTTCCCACATTGTATCCAACACCGTCTGGGGCCACTTGGGCATGGGCACTTACTATGTTCACACCGGTTATGCAGTTCATATCTACCTGCGGAACGCGTAACAAAAATCCACAAAACGCATGAATTAGATAATTATCCATGTTGCTTGTGATCTTTATGTATAAGATGCATTATATAAGAGGAAATGTTACCTTTTCCAATGTGTCAATGGTTTGAGGGTCTATTCTTCGGATGTGGCATGACTCTGTTGAACAGTAGACTTCGCCGCATAGTTGGTACACGTTGATGGCATCATTGTCAGTAAATTCAGTGGGAACTATTTTGTTCACCAGCCTTGTGATTACATTTCTTCCAGGGTCTGTGTATGCTTTGGTACCAAACTCAGTGAATACTGGGCGTTGCACAACAAGAGCCCTTTGGTAGGCATCACTTTGTAAGAACCGAGATCTGTAAGTCACCTGATCAAACAGTTTCAAATTAATTAAGTCATTTTCCAGTCTGTTCCATTGAAACTATTTTTATATAAACCAGATAATTGCAATGTCTATGTTATACTTTCTGGAATTTAATTAATGCTGAACTACTGAATGCTTTTCTATTTATTATGAGAATAAAATGTAATCAAATAATAAGATTAATGAACTTATATGCAAATATTCAACTGAAATTACATTATACTGGACCTACTTTGTGTGTGAAAATTCTATTTCCAGTAATTTGTTCTAAACAATTTATAAGTTTCACCTCTTGGTTTCACTGATGATAACTTATTGTAAGTTTTAATTGTAATTTGTATTAAAATGGCACATGCATATAGAGAAAGTACTTAAGTTATACATGTGTTGATTTATGCTGTTTAAACAAACATTGCTTAATAATGTCAATGGCAGTGACACTAATTTTGCAATACAATTATTTATTCGAATGAATTGAAAGGGTTTTTGTTGAAATTGCTTGTGCTTTGAAATTGGACTGAATTTTAATATTTACAAAGAGAATTTTTGGACATGGTTTTTGTCCACTTTTTTGTTCCTGCTATATTTTTTCCTGTTACGTATATATTATGCTTAGGGTCGTCGGCTTTTGGAAGTCGAGGATCTGAAACTTGAAAATTCCCACTCGGTCAAAATACTTACTGACCTAAATATTTCTAATTCATTTTTCCGTATAAAAGTGTTAGCATTTTTCATACATGCTCCAGAAACCAAATTACTGATGCGTTTATATTTTCTTTGTATATTTGTAATTGTATTTGCTTGAAATGAATTTTTTGAAGAAAAAAAAAACTTACTTTCCCATCTTTGATGATGAAGTTGTAAAGAATTGCGAATCCGTCCAGAAAATGGTTGACTGTAAAATCGCCCAGGTCGAATTTTCCAGGTCCAACTCTAACAAGCACCCCATTTATCCATTCTGGAACTTTCCCTGAATTTAAACATAAAGCATTTTTCACATCAGTTTTATAAATATTTTAATAACTAATAACTTGTACAATAGTTTTTTGTTTTTTTTTTTAATAAAAATTATAGGTAACATGTTGGATATAATATATAATAAAATCTGTAGAAAACTTAAATGAACCGTCATGAACTTTAATATATAAACAAATTTTGAAGTATGGCTGAATTTAAATTTTCATCTTTTTAATAACTTTATAGAAAGCTAAACTTTCACAGAACTGCATAAGATGAACTTTAATAACAATTCTAATTAACTGCATAGAAATGTTTATAAATTAACATTTTATAACAGAATTGGCGTTTATAGCGATTTTAGTAAACTTTCATAAATCATTGTTGTATTACATATAGTAGCCTATATAAATGTAACTTTACACAAAACTTCCCTAAACTTTTCAGTTTTTATCAAAACTTACTTGCTTAATTTTATATGTAGCTGTGTCATTTTGTGAAGTGTATTAATTCCCACTTTAGATGGTCTATCCCTTGTTTTTTAGCACTATAATTGCCCTTAAAATATTAATTAAATTCAAAGTCCTTCCATTATGGTGTTTCAGCTATTTTTATTTCATGTAAACTCTGGTGATGAATTCTATTCAATTCACTTTTTAACATGGAAGTTTTACATATATTGAAATCATGCAAATTTGTTTAATCTATTTACTTGACTTTCATCTGTACACAGGAATTAGGGGAAAGTTTTTAAGTCATGACCCGTTTGCCAGAATCAACCCCAGAGGGCAGTATAAGAGAAAGTGTGTTTTTTTATAAATACATACTCAGTATATAGGTGAATAGGAAGTATTAATATACAGTTATAGAATTTGGAAATTTACCTGTTATGGTTGTTTCTCTTGGATTTGGTTCTTCTTCAGAATTGTTGAAGAACCTTCTAAGATCCATCTGGTTATCTGATACAGAGTTCCTCCTCAAAGTACAACTTGTAGTCATATTTGTTACACTTCTTGTCTAGATGCACTTCAATCTATTTATATGACACCAAACTTTACTTCTGTTGTGTCTGTGTTTTTCTGTGCAATGTTTTTGTGCTATTCTTAAAATTGTCCACTGAACATTGACTCGGATGTTGATTCTGCTGTGGCTTTTATGCGAAAATCCGGCCATGACGTCACTCGGACGCCCCTCCCCTTGTGACGCAACCAGTCCAGTTTTCCTCAAGAGTTTTTACCAATCAATTATTTTTAAATACCTATCACGAGGAAGACATTAATTCCGCCACTTGTCTTCTAATTTATTTCACAGTATAAAGTTTGCTATAAGAAAAAAAAAAACATTGTTGTTTTTCCTTATTCATATGGTTATTTTTCCTATATGAATAAATGTTTTATTGCAATGACGCCCTTCAAAATGGTAAAAAGTTTCATGTGATTAAATTTAGGCACGTGCATGATAAATATAAGGGAAAAATTCACACTTGAAACACAAAGAACGTTTTGTTGAGTCACAGTTTTGCATTTGAACATTTAGATTTAAAACCCAAAATTGAAAAATGTACAGTATGTACCATACCTATTCTATGCTAATGCCTTAAAGCACATGGTTTATACATAGGGTATATACTATTTATGGTTATTCAGGTTGAGAAACGAACTGCATTTGTTGCACATATTTCACATTTATCAAGTTTTTTGTGGATACAACATTGGAAAGTCTATAATTCATAAATTATTTTAAGTGATTTGATTTTGTGCTGAAATTGTAAAAAAAAAAATCTTTATCCACATTTATAAAACAGTAGTATAAAGCTTAAACAAATGAATGAAATCTCACAAATGGGCAAGGATAACATTGTTTACTTCCTTAAATAAACAATGCCAAGACTTATTATACAGCCTTGCCACATATAACCAGAACAAAGAAGTAGGCCTAACAGTTTGAAATTGTGCTGTTGAATAGTACATCCATTTAGAAAATTAAGTAGGTTTGTGTGGGACTTGTTTTCTTTCTGTACAAGGATTTTTGAAATAAGTACATATTTTCAATGACATTTTCTGTGAATAAATGCCAAATTGTTTTCAATCGTGTTTACACTGCTATTGCATTAATTTCGCAAATTCATGCAGGTAACTTTTATTTGTGCAATTCATTATGAGATGAAGAGATGAAGGTATAATGAGCTAGTTTGTTTTTTTTTTAATATTACATGACTAATACATACTCCTTCCTTCAATGATTAAACCTGGAAAACTCAGGGAAATTCATATAAATTTGTTTGCTATAAAATATATATTTTTGAATTTTAATGATTACTAGAATATACTCTGGAAAATTTGTATAATTACTCTGGAAAACCTGGATAACTCAGGGAAATGTACTTTGGTAGTAACCTTGTTTAATTTACTAGCCCAGACATACTTATGTATCTTTTATTTCGCCCAAATAAAAAATTGGATCTAATTTCATTTGAACGATCTAATAATACCAGGAAACTTAACACTGTTATAATAAATTATAAACGTATAAGAAAAACGTTTTGAAGTGGGTTGAAGATCACCAAGCTTGGACACAACAGCAATGGAACAATATATGTATAATATTAATGGTGATAATTCGAAATTTGATGCCAAGGTTTTGGTTTATTTTTAATACATTTGAAGAGTATAATTATTTCCTGATAACTGGGTGGTCGAATACTTTTGGAAATTGTTTTTTATACATTTTGTAATCAGTTTGATGTATGTATTTGGTATTACTGCATGTGGATGCTCTAAAAGATTTATAAGCCGGATATTCACTGTTATGCAAGCATTGCATTATATTGATTTTTTATTTGTGCGCATATAGTAGTATATAGAGCTGAACAAAAATTTATTGAAATCTTTCCCTGTCCAAATATATATGTAATCAAATGTATGTTTTAACAGACATACTCAGCAATTTGTCAGAGATTTAGAGCGATTAGAGTTCAATTTTTATTTTGCAAAACTCGGTATAATTCAGATTAAGGAAGTGCATTATATACTATAACTCACATAGACACATGTATCCTATATATTCAAGGAAGTTGTAAGCTTTCAAGGAAAGTTGCATGTACATATTTGTTTTAGCAATTTATTATCATAAGAAGTTTTTGCTTTCGGAGTTTTATGTTGTCGATATTTGCAGTGAACAATTTGCTAACTAAAGAAAGTGAATTCGTTAGAAAGGTCACACTTATACAGCCTACATTGCATGAGATGCATGATAATACCAACTCATTCATGCAGATTTAACCCGAAAAAATGGCTTATTGTTATGAAGTAAGTTATTTTTGGGTGTGTCTGCTATCCATTATTTGCTAAATTCAGTTTTCCATAATTATGACGTCACTGTTAAATATATTTATTTCTAAACTGAGTATACCTATTTTGTATTATTGTAGGACTATACTTTGTTAAAAGACGAATTTTCCATATCATAATCACCTCATTTAAACAGTTGTAAATTATTTATTAGTTTCAGAAGAATAGTTTTGCATTGCTAGGTATTTTTGAAAATGTTTTTTTTTTTTTTATTTCTCGGTGCAATTTACATACATTTAATTCGAAAATGTGTTTTTGTCTCCTTTGAGTTTTCATATTATTCAATTGTTGCTTTCTTGGAAAACCAGCAAATGCCTTGGGGGATTATCTTTACCTTTGTTTTTGTCCTAATATACACTAGCTGTATTTGGAAACTTCACGGAATTTTTGACTATATTTTTACCTGAAACAGTGGTGCAGTAGGTTTTATGTGCTGTTACATATTTTAAAAATCTACATTAATTTATCAGGGTGTACTGATTCTGGAAATCCTTGAAATCCTGAAATTTTTTCATAATCCTGGAAAGGTGTCATTTTTGACAATTTACACAATTTCGTTTATTGATTTAGCTGTTCCTTTTTTAATCTGCTTGGAACAAAATACCAAGGATGTTTTTAACTCACAGTAGGACCGATTTTGCTCGGTCCCAAGAAGCATTCGGTCCCTTAATACCAGTGGTCCTTAAGGTGGAACATCAAACCGGTTTTAGGGACTATACATGCCAACCGGGGGCGCCCTGGTGGTGAATTGCGCATTACTGGATGCATCACAGTTGTCAACTTTGAAAATCTGCAATAAATGTATGTCTGAGGTCAGAGTTAAG
>JAQFZQ010001450.1:0-19525 GCA_034696005.1 Glomeris marginata | reverse complement strand
AACATTTAAAGTGAGCTTAAAGTTAAATGACGGAATGTTAAATTGTTACTTACTGGTGTTCGGAGCATTTTCCACAGACCAAGAAACATCCTCACTTTTTGCTCTCGTGTTCGCACTATACACTAGTTTGTTCAGGTACAAAGTTGCTTTAAGACTGCGAGACTTGGTACAGAGGCCGGGTCAAACGCTTTTCTAAATGTTTTTTTAGTGGATTTAATTGATGAGATGCAATTGCAGGTCACGTATACAGGTGCGCACCTTAAACCGTGCGCATGCTCAGTGATGCGATATTCCAGAAGACATGGAACCTGAGAACAAAACAAGTATGCAATGAATATTATATAGTACTATACCAATACTGGTCATTATACAAGTGCAAATTCATTTCACACTGTTTTTTAAATACTATTATTTTTTTGTTACAGGTCACTTAGTTCTTATCTTTATCTGTTCATCCCTCCACTATGTGCAATTATCCAAGACGATTATGTTTTCAAGGTACTAATAGCCTCGAAAATCGTTGACCAGATTGCGGTTAAATATAAAAGACCGGTTAACGAAGTTTAAAAACACAGTGTTAATGACACATGTTAATTACATGTTTAATTTCAAAGTATTAAACCATGGTGAAACGCATCTCAAGATTTCGTCTGGATAAGTTATTATTTTCTGTAAAATCATTAGTATATAAAATGTTAATATATACAAGGCCGACCTGTGTAATAACATGAAAAGATGCAAAAATCAAAATTGACATATGAAACATGTGCAAAACAGTAGCTAAATTTTGAAAAAAATTGTACATTCCATTTGTGATAAATATTAGTTAATTCAATAAAGCAATTTTGTCAATTAACACATGGCAAAATACTAAAGCTGCGTTTTTTATTTTTATAAATGCTTATGCTAATTATTTGGCAAGCATATTGAACTTTGCTGTACAAGTCTTGCTCAGAAAAGTGCTGATTGTTTCGAACAATACGCACGATGACGTCATATTCAGCCATTTTCAACTTATAATCATATAATTATAGTAGAATTTTCGAAGCGTTTGTTGTCAATGCACTTTTCGGTTAATTTGCAATTGCACAAACGTATATGAGGTCAGAAAGTTACCTACGGACAAACACATTGGAAAAGCTTTGCGTATTCACAGGAGCATATCGTATGAAGTCTCACTCGAGTGCTGATCGATATTGGAACGAGTTTCTGTATACAATAGTGCAGAAAACGTGACAACATTTGTATGAGTGTACTAATTGGAAATAAAAAAGGTGCCGCGCTATGTTTGTGCATGTGTGATGTCTTTACACTCTTGCACATACCTAGCAGTATTTATTCCATCGCACATGCGAATGATGAACAGTTAATTTACTGTAATGTACTTTGTGGGATGGGAACCATTTGTTTAAGTGCATGAACAACAACACCAACCTTGGCACGAAGGCATTGATCGATCGATTTTTAAAATGGAGACACTCAGAAAATGGCAACATGTTGAGGAAGTTCCCACTACTCTTTACAGACTGGGAAAATTTAATTACGAAAAATATCATTGGAATTTACTGTTTAATTAAAATAATATTGGAAAAAATTGCAAATTTGTAATTTAGAAGTCGGCTATAAAGTTGTTCATATATCTTTTGGCAACTTTCTTTGCAAGATACGAGCTGCTTTTCAATGTAAATTGCAGCATTAGGTACCTTTTAGCTCGAAAACTGAAAATTCCGGAAAATTCTATACTTTTTGGTGAAGACGTCATTTTCCGATTTGAAAACGCCGCCGATAATAAAAGTGGTCGCTGTCAACGCGTCGCCAAGCTAAATCGCCGCTGCCGATTCACCGCCAATTTTCGGTTGGATTTAGGCCTATCAGGAATAGACTTGCCTGTCACGTGAGCAGCAGATCGATCTCCCTTAATATCGATAAGTCGTCCATATTCCGTGTACGAGAAAGGTCGCTTGATTTTGTCCCTTCGTTTATAAGGATTGAAATCGAGAAATTCATTCTTTAAAAAATGTTTTATCGTTTGTTTAGGATCTAGAAAATGGGTGGAAAAGTTATTCCTTCGGGGGACAGCCCGGGTCCTTCTGATACAATGGGTGGCAAAGCAATGTCCATCCAAGGACCTACTGGCAGCGTTTTTCATAGATTGGGTGGTATGACCCCTGAAGAACGAGCTTGGAGAATCAAGTGGCTTAAAGATCAAGAATTGGCACCAAATGAACCGAAATTTGTACCCGAATTGTGGAGGGAACACCGCAATCCAATCCGCAGATTTTACATGAAACCCTGGGACATGATATTTGAACGCCTGCAACCCATTCTGGTGATTATAATTATAAACTTAATTAATTCCTCACCTGTAATTAGTGTCCAGTGGTTCTCTTTGTGCCATATTCTTTCACAAAAATTCCTGGGCAGTGGTTGCACTGGTTACGTGTATGGAAAACCTGGAATAAAAAAAAATAAAACATTTACATATATTAGAAATTCATCCTAGCACAGTAGATTCTATATACATTTGAAATGGGGTTATTCAAGTACGTAATTGAAATTAATGTGTGCAATTAACCAAATAAAAATTGACTGAATTAGTAAACAACAGGGATTTTTCAAATGTCAGTTTTCAACATAGAAATGAACTGAAATTCCAATTGTGTATACAATATACAATAACATGTCGATTAACTGCCTCCCTTTGCAGGGCTCACAAACTGGTAATCTGCGGTTTGTTGTACCCAAAGTTCTGATGGCCGTGGTTGCAGTTTACATGGTTACTTACCACTTAAAATACCATCAAAATGTGAGCAAAACGACACATTGAACAAGGGTACTTGTGAAATAAAACGTAATAATGCTGCAGAATTATACAAAATAGTTGGCAAATACCAGTCAGAATATTTCCCAAAACAGCGTTAAATATCGCAAATCACAATGTATCCTTGCTATGTGAAAATCCACTAATCGCAGTTAGTATGTGTTAAGTGCATCTTAGCAAAACGTTATTTTTATGTGCAGGACTGGACGACGTCATCCGGTTGGAGGGTTTTAAAAACGACCCAGGCTTCACTTCCGGTTTGTATAGTACTGTAAAAATGGAAATTAGTATTTGAGCAATGTTTAACACTTTTTGTTTAAATACTGCACAGGGTGATTACAACTATCCAGTATTGCCTGAAAAGAAAGAACCAAACGATTACGCGGACCGTGGTTTCAAGGCACGCAAGGTCTTTCTAGAATGAAAGGACATGTTTGTTTATTAGCTGAACAGAGTTGTAGATCGCAATAATATAGAATTGTATGTATGTTAAATATCTATAATAAAACGCCAGTTGGGAAGTTCGCCATTGAAAAATTACTTCTTCCGATTCTCTTTACACGTTATAACGTACCGTTGTGCGACACTCAAAGGAGGGGAATATCCATCGGCATATGACGAATCTTCAAAAAGAACCTACAAAATCAAGTAGATTACTAGTAAATTTACAATTAAAACAAGTAATGTTCAGAATAATAAGAAACTCACTTGATATTCGTCCTGCGGTCCACACGGGGGATCATGAATTAACGCACGGTAAAAACACGTTGTTTGAGGGTAGAGTGCCATTACTAGATAAAGTACAAGTCCGGTTAAATCACAATATCTCTAATAGTATTGTCATTTACAATATTGAGCAGCTTACCAAGGGCACCTTTTGGGAACAAAGCTTCGGGGTCTGCTTCAGGATTGGCCCTCATCAGAGGCAATGGGATCACACGTCTCCTACTCAAACTGTGCCTTTCTTTTTGCTCTTCGTCGATGTCATCAACATCGTATCTTTAATTAAACGTTGCATTTAGTTGATGCGGTTCACACACATTGAATATGTATTTACAAAATAAAACTTGCTTGCTGGTGCTGGTAATGTACTGGACAACTTCGGCAAGAATCCAGTTCTCGTCACCGTCCACTCCCTTCACCAACGCGGCAACCAAATCTCCAACCTGGCAGATATACACAGCACTGCCGAATTTGTAAGTTATAAATATGTAGCACCAGCTCGAGTGTGATTACTGTTGGTTAGGGTGTGAAATAAGAAACAATTTATCCAAATTTCGGGCAAACTTGCACATCATAGGAATAACAACATTATTTTTGTTGTATATATAGAACAGACACTTTCCTAAATATTTTGAGAATAGTAGGATGCACTTGGAACAATGTAATTAAAATGCAACCGCGAAAAACTATTCAATTGCGTATTGACTGTTCGGAGCAAACAGCACAAAATACAATCACTGCGCAGAAAACCATACAAAATCACACTGATTTTTCGTTATTCTTTGGAAAATATATTCCTCCATAAATAATAAAAACTATTTACAAGTATGCAAATCTGCACCAAGAACGTTATTTTGCAAAAATTGTCCGTTTTCTTTTTACAAAATCTTAGTGTAAACTTTTTTGAGGCTGTGCTTCAATGTTGTCATAGCCATCTTTACAAATACATGCTGTTTTTCCTAAGATGCCCTTTTGTACGGACACCATAGTTTGACCTGATGCTAAGTATGTCTGGGTATAGAAGTTGAATGCTCATTGCGTTCTTACTCGTGATATGTAGTTGGCATCAGCTGGAACAGCTCCACACAGCGGTGGCGGTTTCTCTCCTAATTTCCCAATCCACAAGGGCAAAGTGAGCGCATTCTGCTGCAGCATCTTCATCAGCGTTCCTCGACGAATGGTCTCTTTCGGCCGATCTATTCCAGCGTGAAAAGAGCTGCTCTTAATGTCGCGTGCCGAGCTCATACGCATCACCCATTTCATAAATGATGTGTTTAAAATGACTAACACATCATGTCATGCACTCATTTTTATAGGAAAGGAACATCAAACCGTTTCTGACAGGATGTAACGAACACACGGCCGAAAGCATTAATATTAACCTGTGCTCTTTGCGTGCATCCGTCGACCGTTTCTGATGGTTCGTATTTCTGAGATCTTCTCCAGGGCTTTACGAAGCAGCTCGGCTTCGCTCTCCGCATCCTGCATCGCCGTATTGTAGAGACCTCGTAATTTGGTCTGTGAGCAAACGGTTTGGTTGGTTTTAAACGACGGGTGTTCGATCGACGTACAATATGCCAGAATCTTTGTACGAGGAAATCACCTTGTAGTACGGTGACAGTTTCTGCTCATGCTGCATGCGCTCGTGGGTCTTGGCGATATTGGCCAAGTTGTGCTCGCTACGGTTACGTTCCTCTTGGCACTGCTTGATGAGATGGTAGAGTTCCTTGAGGCGTTCTGGGATGGTTGCAGCATCCATGGCCACAGAAGCCGGGCCCAGCGTCGACTGCGCTGACCCCGGCCCCGATTGGCAGTAAACAGGGGAGCTCGTCGTACCGCTGGCTTTCTGTCTTTATTAAACCTGTAAACGTAGTAATTATTAAATATCATCAGCTCAGTGTGTCAGCCATCCCAACCCATCACACTATATTCAGGGGAATGTACAGTGCGAAATTGAATTCTGATTGAATGTGTCGCATATTAAAATTACATATTCTGAAACGTTTTATTGCGCACCAAGAGTGCACTGGATGATAAATTGCTATAATTTACCCTACGGCCGGGAAATATCCATCACATGATGGTTGATGGTATCTGATGGTTCATGGTGGTCTGTGATGGTTCCTGATGCACATTGCACGCCATCATGTGATGGATATTTCCAGTAGGGCAAGTTATTAGAGTTGAACAACTTTGTTGCATGCCATACCTACATGGTGCAAGTAATTGTTACGTCACTCTTCAACTACCATTTATGTCACGTGATGAACGTTGCAACATACGTAATCGTCATGCAATAAAATTGCGCGAAACGCATGCGATATTCTAATTACCGTGGGCTCCACAATTCTGGCAGCGATTGTTCGGCCTGCGATTATAACATACACCCAAGTAATCGCAATCAACGCGAGAAACATCTACATAAATAAAGCTCCCATTATTACAAGAATATCCCCGAAAAATGAACCGCGATATACGCACCACATCGAACGGAAGACTGCGCCGGTTGAACATTTTCCAGTCCAGTGTGACGTGATCACTCTAAGCTGCGCCCTAGCGTTTCCAGGACAGTCTCAAAAAACACAATTTACTACCGGTTTACTACTAATAAACTAGAGCCGTCAAGCCAGCTTATTAATTTAACATTTTATAAGCTAATTTTTATGCAAATTGTTATGCACCCCACCCTGATAATACCTATACGTAACACGGTATTGGACACACTGGTCATTTTGCAACTAAGCAGGCGCCAAATTCAAAAGTTCTCAAGCTATATGAAAAAGACGTTTATATCATGGTTGCATGCAACTTATGTACGTACCTGTGTATGATCAAACAAGTGTTAAAAAGAGAGTTACAAGTGATTAGGACCCACTCACTAAGTTCTTCATTTTCATCCTTTCCAGCCAATACTGATTTTAAGAAACAAATTTCCACCTTCCACTAAAATCGAATACACTCCTTCGACTAAAAATTCTACTTTCAAATCCACTTGGAAGTACATAATTTCTTGTTTACGTGTGTGGATCCTCTGCCTAAATTTCCACTTCTGAACAGAATTTAAGTACAATCAAGAGTCTGCACAATGTAGGAAATAATTTGTGCGCCAGTACGATGGCAGTGTTTATACTGTATAAAACCGACAAACTGTCAAAGTTCACAAACAAAGAACAAATGGAGACTGCCGAGTACGTCACCAGGCACGGAATAAAACAGACGCAAAAAATAAATAATCTCCAATAATGTACACAAAACAGCTCTAAGCTCTTTCAGCGTGATCCGCGAACTAAAAACGTGGATGAACACCAGACTTGGAGCAATATGTCCTGCCGTGTGTATGTGTAGGGGCGCCATGAAAAGAAGCTGCAAGCGCATAACCTTTTTCTGTACACATAAATTAGCTTGTCTTTTTTGTTTAAATAATCGTTCTTTCGATTGTGTGTCACCGCAGGAACGATCCTGGATAAGGACCATCATTATCCATCCAGTCACAGCTTCGGCAAAACCTGGAAAGGACAACAAAATGGCTTCGTTACCTACAACATCCTCCATTACAACACTGTCCTGCTTCCAATATTCTCACCTGTTATTACTTTTCACTTGCCGCTAGAGTCTGAATCCGCATCAGTCTCTCTTCGTCGTTTATGCTTGAAGCTGCGTGAGCTTTCCACGGCTCCTGCAAGCCAAACAACCAAACATAAGCAACAAATCATTTACCTTTTAGCTGTGCGTATAAACCACGTACCAGGTAACGGAGTGTGCACGGCCACTTTGACCCGAGTTGTGGCCGTCACTGTCGTTGTGACGCTGTGTGTAGTCGAAGATGAAGGTAGTTGATGCTGGATTGGTGTACCATCAGTAGACGATGAGGAGGAAGACGACGACGGTGAAGACGATGAGCAAGACGACGACGATGAAGGATTGGCTTCGGGTGCCGAAGGGTAAGTGGTGGTCTCCACCACAACCTCCGGCTGAACTACAATCTCATGTGAAGAGTGCCAAGAAGGTGGCTCTTCGGTGATGGTAGTTAACGAGATTTCCGAGTTCATTTTCGGGTGAACTCGTTTATGGAAGCCAGATTTTAGCCCGCCGTTGCGGCTTCGGGACCGATGCCGAGGTGCCGGAGAAGGTTCTGGCGTTGGAGTTCCTAAGCGGTCCGGGTCATCACGAGGTATCACCTACGTACAAGAAAACAAAGCACTGTATAAGTTAATGCCTCATTTTTAATTAACACCTAATAAAATTTCAGGACACTTTGTATCGTTTAATTGTTATTTTTCCCGCTGAATTATGCATTTCGCAATGAGAATTGTTTTTTGTCTGCAGCTGCACTTGTACCATAAAATTACAGTTCATTAAACGGTCATAACACCACAAATTTTATGGTCTAAATGCGGTATAGTTTGTAAAACTGTGTCAATGTTCTCACCCCAAAACACTACTGGAAAATCTACAAAACTCTGCTGTTCTGAGACAAGATTCTGATCTCATCCAGTATTCATTGCGAGTAACACCATACACTTAACAATTCCATGAATATGTAAATGTAATTTCAGCGGTTTCCAAATAACTAAGTTACTTGAAGTTAAATACATTCTTCAATTTTGCATCACATAAATAATCTGTAATATGGCAATTAATAATATAACTTTGTTTAAAAAACTAAGTGATGATTTGTGATAAAGCAAACATTTTATATTTTTAGATTGTAGGTAATAATAATTATCAATTGCAGTGGTCCTATACTGAATTACATTTTAAGACTTTCTAAATTATATTACATTTTAAATCAGAATTAGTTTATATCCTTAGAGTCGATTTGTTCAATAAGATTGGCTTCTTTATTATAAATAACAAAACTACAGAAACCCATTTTATGGAATAGTGGTTTAAGTGAAATAAACTGTGCAGTTTTACGGTCTGTGATTTAAAAAATAGCACCTCACTTGAACTCGAGAATTCGCTAAAATTAGCTTCTTGTGCGTCCTTGCTACTGTTAGCTTTTTAGAGTGTAATATACATTACTTTTTTTTCCAACTCCCAAAACCAAAATGGTTATTTTCTAAACACAACAACAACTTCAAAACTGCATGTTTCACAGTGCTGCAAAAAGCAAAACTCTCAACAGACGCTTTTTAATGAAAACAAGCCATTTATTCGCCAACCACCCCCAACTCTGTAATTTATACCTCAGCAGCAGGGCCAACTAGTGACAAAAGCACCGGAAGAACGACCAGACCATTGAGAAGTCCGAGGACAACCAGAGCAGAGAGCACGCAGAAAAAATACCTGCAAAAATCCCATATTCACACATTACTACAACAATAATAGCAATAAAAACCACCACAATATTTCTGCAAATATCTTTTTAATTTTCAAAGCTAGTGTCATCAGTGAACCGTTTGACATGTTCATTGAGTCGTTTTCCCCTCCACTCCCAGTGCCTACAAACTGGAGAAAAGTAGAAAGGAAGGACACA
Source organism: Glomeris marginata (assembly GCA_034696005.1). NCBI lineage: Eukaryota > Metazoa > Arthropoda > Diplopoda > Glomerida > Glomeridae > Glomeris > Glomeris marginata. The sequence goes on along the minus strand of JAQFZQ010001450.1, from coordinate 10,502 downwards.
TGGGTTCCATTCATACATTCCCCTCTGTGGCACCCCTACCCTACCTCTCCCGCTCTCACACAGGCCATGCAAGCAGAGCCAGAGGCAAGGGAGAGAGAAATAGTCAGTCACCAGGAGTGATCGGTCCATGGAAGCTCCTTGGGTGGCCTTCCAGGCGCGTGCGATGCATCAGCTCCAGGCCACCCACCATGGCCGTGGCCGTTGCATTTGCCATTGGCCACAGGCACTCTTGCCAGTTTTACCCACATGCTTCACCCCAGATTCAAAACACAGCACACTCACTTGACTACAAAGTCAAACTCGGAGAAGGCGAGCATTCCAACACCTAGAAATGTGGACACGGCTCCATGGATCACAGGTGCCACCATTTGCTCCAGGGACATGGACACCCTTCTGTCTCGGTTTCCCACGCTCGTCAAATAGCCCTGCAAAATCACCAAACAAACACACCAATTACTACATCCAAATTCCCATTCTATTTGTGATTTTCAAAATAACTTAGCTACTTGCGTATTAAAATATAATATTAAATACTGTAACAACTTCCTACACTTCATAAATTTGTTGCATACACATACAACTATAAAACTGCAGCTATCTAACTTAAATATATAACAGACTTTTCTTTCGTTTCCCTTCTTCCCATTTCACTTTTAGCAATATATTTTTCATGTTCATGGAATTGAAAGAATTTTCTACACATAATTTTTGAACTTGTAAGCAAAAAATAATACATATTAGCTTACAAATTATACAATTTCAATTTATATACAATGTTTTCAATTTCCTTAATATTTACAAGCCTTCTTTACTTTTTAAGTATTCCACAATATATTTACCTTATATTATATATATATAATAAATTTCACTTATATTCTGCACATCTACTTTCCCAGAACAGCTGACGTAATTATAACCAGAAGATACCAAACCACTTATCCTAATTTCCACTATTCTCATTATTAACCTATATTTATCCTTTGCCAAATGAATATACTCCTTGTATTCTAAGATGGAAATATGTACTTATATACATATTATCACGCTTGATATTATCCTGCTCAACATGAAAATATATTTCAATTCATTGGGGAATAAACTGTACATACTTGGTGGCTTCTGTCATTAATTTAAATAACACGACATTTGAGAAAAACACTATATTCTGAAACGAATGTACATAATAACATACACTCTTGATAATAATAATGAACAGGTACTCACAACACATATATGAACCGTGAACTCCACTCCAATGCCAACCGCCACAATGAGCACCACAGCAGGAACAGCCGAAAGTCGCACTCCGACTACACCCATGAAGCCAAAGAGCTGCGCCACCAGAGCCGCCAGGGTGGTCACGAGCATCACTGCAGCCCACGGGTTCACCAGCAGTATTGCCACCACTAAGAAGACCGCAGCAAGAGCCGCGGCCAGCGCTAACATCATGTACATGCGTAGCGCCAGATATTGTTCCCAGAAGTTGAACGGGATCCCCGTAGGAAAATTTGGCAAGCCACGTTCTTCAAACCGCCTGCACACAGTCCTGACAGCGGCAATCGTCTCCGTGATGTGTGCCGTGTCCCCCAGATCGCTCAGGTAAAACGGCATCTGAGCGTAAACCAGGGGCTGAGATTTGGGGATCTTCAGCTCCACGTCTTGCGCGTCGTGGAACCACTGCCGCGGCTCCGGCCGAAGATCTCCTTGCGAAGCTGAGTAAGCCAGCGCGTCATTCGATGTCCACGCTGAGAGGTAATTGTAAAAGGCCTTCGGATTGATGATTCCGTCCGAATCCACCAGCCGTACCTGAGTCACCTAACACATAAAATGGCAAAACTTAGGAATCGTGTTTTCTTCCTCGGACAGCACTCAAAAGAAACAAGTACATACCAGTGACTTGTCAATGGGGTTGTCCACGTGGCCAGTTTGCACTAAAAGTTTGTACGCTAATATAGCTTCGTCGGATGCATTAGAAAACCACCGCTCCTGCGTAACGCAGCCATCGTTCCAGTCACGGTCAAATGCTTTCTGAAGTCCCACTAGCCAGTCTTTAAAAAGGCTCAGCCAGAAGGTAGGCAATCCACCATCGTCATCCTTGACGATTTTACCTATCCTCGTGAACGCCGTGTGGTACTCGTACAGAATCCTTTGGTTTGTGGGGTACTCGAAATTTCCCTGAGTAACTGCAAACATGTTGTAGAATCCAAAGTATCTGTTCTGTACCGAGAGGAACCGGTACTCCTGGCTTCCGTGCGGCACAACCTCCGTTAAGTCCAGGCCATCGCTAACCTTCAGAAGGCCCCAAACACTCGCCGCAGTCAGCGTAACGAAAATCACTACGGTGAGCACCTGACGAAAACATATTTAATCAAAATACTGCACATCGCAATCTTTACTTGGGTTACTTCGTGCAACGTACCTTCACGGGCGTTCGCAAGAGCCATGGCCCGTAGTACTCTCGCGCGAACCATGCGATTGACTTTGCGGAGCACTCGTGCCGCGTACACCTGGGCCACATTCTCCTACGATGACAGCTGCCCTTGTTAGAGTCATCAACAAGGTCCCTTGTGGACGACGTGGTTGTAGAGTCCAGCGATTCCATAGATGGTGCCAGCACCGTCACTGTCCTCGCTTCCTTCTCCGTCCCCGCAGACTTCCTCTTGGCCACACCACCATCGTCTATCTCGCAGCCCCTGAACGCCACCACGGCGTCCGAGGAACTACGGCCTGCCGCAAAGCAGCAGAAAACGTCCGCTCGTTTCGCGTCCCTCCTCCTCAAGTCCAAGCTGACCACTGCTGGAAAGACGAGAAGCATGGCAGCAGCGTTGAATATCACTAATATGGCTGCTTGAAGAGCGAAGGCCCGAAGAGCTGGCACTGGGATGATTGCGGCCGCGAAGAAAGCTCCCATGTTGCTGAATGAAGTCAAGAGGACGCTCACACCGGTCCTCTTCAGACATTCACCCGTCTGTTCCTGAAACCCACATGGTAAACATGAATCAGTACATCATAATTTGCATTTGCACCCAATTTAAAATGCTCCACAAGTCGAGTACCGGAACAAAAGATTATTGGAACAATTTGGGACATGGAAGCATCTGGCCTCTGGCTCCACAGGGAAACAAAACCATCCCTAAAACTTCAGAAGCGACTGATGGATAGCAGATGCCTTTCTATGCGTGCCACCCACAGGTTGCGAACCCACCAGGTAACTATCAGCATTCCCCCTCCCCATTTTCTTGAGCTCGATTTGTCACAGATCCAGCCCCATAACCAACACCAGCCCCTCCAAATCCCCCTCAACTCCCCCAATGCTCAAAGAGAAAGACCCACAAAACCAACATACCTCAATGGGGATTTCTGAAATAGAACTCTCTGAGTAAGTATGCGCCAAGAGAAACATGTTGTCCACACCTACACCCAGTGCCAAAAAGGGCACAATCTGCAATGAAAATATAAAGCATAACCCGCATGAAACGCTGCCTTTAAAGAATTAACATATTAAAAAGGAAAACTAAATCTCACCTGAGTTGTAGTGGCGTTAAACATGATTCCGAGTACAGCACAGAAACCGAGTCCGGCAGCCACGGACATGGCCACTAGTAATACTCCAGCCATTCCAACACCGCTCTGCGAGTTCACCATGTCAGTCCATCGCATGAGGGACACAAAAGCGTAGATGACCTGCACAAAATTACACATTATCCATGGATAATTGCGGAAATTAACCTACAATTTTATAAAGCATCAACTCACAGTTAACACATAACCAAGTGCCACTTTGAAAGTACTGACTTCGGAGAATTTTTCTAAAATGTCCATCATTGAAGTTGCCGAGAAAGCATAAATATTGTACGCATGAGTTTCGTTTGCAGACATCACGTGAGAGGCCACATTCTGGTGGTAAAAATTAACAAGTTAAACCCAGCATTTCAAAATTATTATACTACATTTGCCCAGTTAAATGCCAACACATACTTCTGTGAATTTTCGTTGCCAAGCTTGCAAAACGCTGCGTGCTTTTTCCTGAGTCCAATCCATGTTGTGCACCTTGTAGTTGTCTTGCCAGAACTCGTACAACTCCTTCTCACCCATCAGCTGGATAACTGTCTGCAGTGCTTCACCCCTGTAAATACAAAAGTCCCATTGTCTCAACTTCTTAACTTTTGTCCAATATTCAGTTAGTCATTATCGCTGTAACAAAGTCTATTGATAATATTACTCCATACCTGACAATATGTCCAGTCTTGTTCTTCTTCGTCCCTCCAACAATCAACTCTTCAGGCCAATGCATGTATTTGGTGGCAAATCCGTAACAACCGCCAGACAACTCCGCACCAACATCCGGCAACTGAAAAAAAATTCCAACATAGTTATTAATCTAATGTTAATGAATGATAATAAAATACAAATAAACCCTATTACTATGCTTTAACGACAATCCACTCACCTGCGCAGAACGCTTATTGGGTGCAGTTTCTGGGCATTCAGGGTCCAGGGGGTCAAGGCATGGTTTTTCTTGATAAGCTGTGCCAATGCCAGCCTGAAGCGAAATAGGAAGAAAACGTTCAGCATCTTTTAAAATGTGTTTTTTTTTCTCCCTTCATAGTAATAAAAAACGTTCAATGGTACGGCAGAGCACTGGCACTCGAGGCTAGTTCTCAAATCCCTCCTCCCAACCACCCCAACCTAAACTCATGCTACAGAGTGGACCGGTCATATACTAAGACCACCCAAGAAGCAGCGGAAATCTCAAACTCCTTCACGCTTGCGTAACGGCTTTTTTTTCTCTCCAAACATCAGCAAAGAGGAAAGGTGGGAGGGGGAGTCAATGTTAGGAGGTAGCAAAGGGAATAAAGGAAGAAAAAAAGTGCATAAACGACAACACCACCACCACTACCACCACCTGGTGGTCAGGGTCATCATGGACCACCACTCAACCAAAGGATGGACACAACCCTAGTCTTATCTGGCCAATCTCGATGACCAAGTGTTAATAGTTGTCTGCTCACCCTCTTCATCAGGTCCTCCAGGGTGTCATACGGGAAGGTGAACATCATGCTCCTCATGGTGTTGAGCAAGCTTAGAGGATTTAAATCCGTCCACTTCACTCCGTTCGAAACTCCACTGTTAATCATAAAAAACATTTATTAAATCACTACTATACAAAATAGTCATTAGAATGTGGTCCAAAAATACAAAACCCATGCAAAATCTTCACTGCATCACACCGAAAACACAATTGGACATTTTTACATTCAGAAGAAGGAAAATGCTGCTACTTTTTTTTTTGACTTGGTACCGAAGTGCAGTTTTGCTCTGCATATGTTATATGAAAGGAAATGCAAACTGGATGGGTGAGCATAGCTTACAATGAGTGTGAGCAGGCATTATTGATGTGGGTGGTTCGATCTAATCGACACGCTCCTTTCGTTAAAGAGGCATGACGACCAATGCTAGGGTGAGTTTGAGCATTTGAGGGAGAAGTCACCCCCTCTCTCTCTTTCTCTAACACACACACACACACTCTGTGCCACCTGGTGGCAGGAGGTCAGCCAGGACCACCAACGAAGCCACAAATAAATATATGCACTCACGGTACTGTGACAGGAACGTCCGGTCCTAAAACTCTTGCTCCTTCCCAGAAGCAGTCCAATGGTGTGACAATCACGCAAGGTAACACGCTCATCAAGATCTGAGTAACAAAACAACACAAAGAGCGAAATTATTCCCTATTCAATAATGTTCACTGACTTCATTTCCACTCCCAGCAAAAATATATTTTCCCAATTCCCATTCCTCCAAAATTGAAGTTTCAATCTTTATTTAATATTTCCACCGCACGTTTCTGCATTTTAACGTCTTGAAATAAATCTCCATGCGTCTTTCATATTTCTTCATCCATTGTTATATATGAATTTATACTTGCAAATTCAACTCCAACCTAGTACTCAGTATTGCTACACATTTCCAAATTTCCTGACATGTATATGTACATAAAACAAAACAAAACTTGCTACAATTTATGTTCCTTAATTACTACACTAAATTTTGCTCCATGGACATGACAGTTTATTATGGTGCTGCTACTCATATAACCATTCTATATACAAGGTCAAAATCCTAAATCAAAATACTGTATCTACGTTGTAATTACTGCACAGCTGTACGCTTTTCCATTAGCAGAGGGACCATATCCAGCACTGGATAAACACTTTTTCTGTATTAAAAAAAAAAAGAAGCATGGACCCCCTACCTGATCAATGTAATGTTCATCAAACGACGGGGCGCTCAAAGTGTTGCACACATCCTTCAGTCTCCAGGTGCTGGTGAAATAAAATGAAGCACATATTAGGTTTCCAGCCAGAGAAAGATGCCTTCTATTTTTTGTTATTTATTTATATATACACAAACACTACACTCACATGTCAAACATCTCGACTGTAACACGAGTGGCTGCCATGACAGTGCTCAAGTGTGCTTGGATTGCATCCACGTGCATCAGATTGGTACCCTCTTGGCGAGCAGTTTGCACCACCATCTGATTGGTCACTCCATAACCATCACCCAGGGTCTTGCGGATGTACTCCATCTCTTGCTCCAACCGGCCTCCTTCTACACAATTATCATGCACACAAACAGAGAGAGCATCAGTATGGATGATCATCTGATGCGCACATGTGTTGTTTGTTGCATCTAGTATATAGTACTGACCTTCGACCCAGAGTTCCTCGACGTTGGTTTGAAGTCGGGCCGACTTCAGTCCTACACAGAAGGTGGACAGCACTAGGAGACCGACAAACAGCACTTTGCCAGCATGGTTCTGGATGAAACATCCCAGGGCGTACAGATGAAGTTGCAATTTGGCTCGCAACCAGAGTGCAGACTTGTTGCCAGTAGCTTTACCCTGGCCATCAGCAGGCAGACAAAACATCATTTGAGGAGAAACTCTCGCTCTTTCCTCCAATCCCCACCCACCGCAACACAGTATGCCCCTTGGTGCACTGTGATGCAGCAACAGCAGCAGCAATTATGAAAAATTACAGTCATTACGCTAGCTTTGCTTCGCCCAGTGCACCCAGCACCCATTACGCATTTTTCATCCATTGTCCCTGAACATAATGCAACTTGTATTTATTTCATGCCTTCACTTTGACTTGCTTTCACAATTCATCTACTATGAAAAACTTACTTTCATCACTTCAAAATAAACTATAATTCTGTCTGTAAAATTCCACGTGAATGAATGCATAATAAACATTTTCCTTTCTTCATTCGAGCGAATAATTGACCGCATTATAAACGGTTCAACAATTCGATATAAAAAAATAACACTAAATAACCATACTGTTTTGATTGCGATAGATTTATGTACCCAAGAGAAAAACTATTTTTAAAAATGCATGAAAAGTTTCTTTCTTTTATATTCATGCAGGTTCTCCGGGGAGGAAAAAATGGCTCTTGCAACCGCTATGTTTATTATTCATTGATGGGAAGTGAGTTTCCCGGTCGAAAAATAAAAGAAAACTCAGTGAAAGACGCAACAAGCATCTTTTCTTCCTAGTGTACGTTGCCGCTCAGCAGCCATGGAATGTCAATTAGGCCTAATGTAATTACGCTCTCCCCTTTCTTTCTTTTTTTCCCTCGCTTCCAAATTTGCCGTCACCGTCAAAAATATGGGTACAAATATCTTGGCATCAAGTTTCATAAACCATTTCGAAAACCGCACCGGATTTTTTTCCCCCAGAAGCAATTTGATGATGTAGGCTAAATTAGTCGAACGCCATCTTGTTTGTAGAGGCTAAAAATGTTCGAAGATGACGGAATTTCTACTGATTTCATTTAAACAGATTGATATGATTTAACCAATTACTTAACCCTGGGCTTGCATACATAAATGAAAGTATAAACTAAGTTACTTGCTGAAGCTATAGAGTATATCGTGCTTGATAAAGACGCTATTATGGGCACAGCCGCCATCTTTGTGAATTCTAATTTATACACACTTAAAAATAACATGAATTCATTTAGTATAATTTGTGTAGAAGATGTTACGTAATTACCTACTGATAAATCAAATGAACATGCGAATTTGCAAATGTTACAGTAAATTATTCATCTCAACAAAATTGACAAGTTTGTCAAGATTACAAATTTCCCAAACACGACATACCTATAAGTTTCTAAACATACCTAAGTTTCCAAACACGACATACCTAGGTTTCTAAACGGCTAAATTAAAATACACAAATATCAAGGAATGTTGGTTATCAAATGCTATTAAAAACTTAAAGTATTCTTAATAAAAATAAATTATTTGCTAAACATAATCAATTTTAATGTTGAGCAAATTATATATAGTAGGGTACATTAATATATAATTAACCAGGCAAATAATTTCAGTAAAACGTTTATACGAATTTAAGCTATGACATAGCATATTAAAGATCGTGACATAGGCAAATTAGAAAGTTGCAGGAAACAGTAGTGGACTAAAATTTTTATATCGAAAATAGATGTACATTTTTAACTGAAGACATCTTTGGTGAAACATTAATTCCCAAGAAGCTGATTGGTTGCAGGTGACCTGTGGGACGTGATGCTATGGCTGCCTCCCTAATAAACCATTACCCTGATTCCTAATGCTATTTGTAAAGTAATATTTGTATGTTATTCGTAGGTTTTTATGTCATTGCTGAAATTGGTATAGTATGCATGACAAACCTGGCATTATGAGAAATGTGCCGACTTTACAATTTTTATTTGGAAAAATATATACTATAGGCTATATATATTTTCCTTTTAATTGATACAATTTAAGCAGCTTCTCATTTCCACTAAATATTAAATAACAACAAGAGATAACAATAACTAGCGTCTGACATTTGCTGAATATACAAAGCATAAGGACCCCGAAGATGGCTGCTGCAGAACCCACAATGCACCTTGAATCTTGCGCATGCGCATTCCGCATCAAACTCCTACAAACCCTTGCTTCAATTAGCCACCTCCTTGCTCTAATTACCCGTGTTCTGATCCTTGTAATTATAACCCTTGTTATAACATACAGCTCATTGCCAAGGAATGACGGAGAAAATAGTTCAATTTGTTGCACACCCTCATTTAACAAAAAATCAGATCAAATTGGTACCAAAAAACCCAAAAACTTCCAACCTCCTTGCAAAAACCGCAATCATAATTTCAAAACACCACCAATAATTTCACGTGCAATCTGACGTATTTCTGCGTTTAAATGGGGTACACGACGATTAGCCGTCGGATTATTCCCCACAAATTTTTATCGGTTTTATGCATATTAGTTAATAAATGAAAGAGCTGAATACTAAACCATGCATTTTAAAATAATTACTGCTCACAATAACAAATACAAAATTCCTAATTTATATTACCAAGAGTGGATATTACAGCATTTTAAATTCTCCAGGACGGTCTTTTGTCTCGCGTCGAATCAGTACGCGACCAAACATCTCGCTCTCCTACGAAAAAGTCCGAAAAGCTAGCCACAGGATTGCGGAAGGGAAGAACGAGGAACGAAAAATGCGACTGTGGCGTCACCTGCCGGTCACGAAACGTACCACGACCGACAACAACAATGACGACGAGAATCGCGCGGGGTACGAGTGATCTTCACTAATTACTCGAAAAGAATGAATGGTGGTTACAATTGAGAGCGAATTACCTTGTTTATCTGGGCCAAGCCGGTTCTTGCGTCCGTCCAACTGGTCCTGGTCAGCAAATCAATGGGCGCCGACACACTACTTTTCTGTTGCTGCTGCTTCGACGCCTTATTACAGGGGACGTAATTACCCGGACCCGGGCCAGAACCACGTCCCCTTACTGCACTATTCCCACTGGCACTTGCCGACAATGCACCGAAAGCACACTGAACACCAGGACCTGCTGGAGTCGGTGTGACCGTGATGGCCATCTCGATGGATTCCTCCTAAGTTTTCACGTCACCTCTCGTCCCGCACACCGGGACATGCACCAAGGCGCCGCATCCGTGTCCGATTTCGTCTTTCGCTTCAGTTATCAGGATTATCCCTATGTTGCCACTACAAACGTTCGACGATTCGAACCGCAGTTTGGACGCCGTCTTTCGCGGTTGAACTTGGACGCACGCATTCAGATTACGTCGCCGCCGCCACAAACGATACACCCGCACTTGACGGCGACGACCACGAAAATGACGTCGCCCAAACCGTGCTCGCAGCCGGTTGGTCCGTTCCCATAGCCACGCCCCGTACCGCGCCTTCTCTAGCCTTGCACGGGCGGGATTTGAGGAGAACGGCTAACGCGATTGCGCCTATTATAAAATAGGAGGGGCTTTGAGGTGGGATGGGGAAGATTGGCGGGTGGCGTGTTGCCGCCCCATTGCGAGAAACGAAAAAAAAAAAAGAGCTCGACCCGCGAGGACCACACACGTTGTGGGGTTTGGGTGGCATTATGTGGGGTGGGGAAGAAGGACAGCATCGCTTGGC
>JAQFZQ010001449.1:0-19531 GCA_034696005.1 Glomeris marginata | reverse complement strand
ATTTTATATCTTGCATCTTTTCCATGTACTGAACGAGTATACTTCCAAAGTTGCCATGGGTTGAAAATTCATATAGATAATGAAAATGTGTTCATATTCAAGAGGAATTCTTGTAAAAAATAAGCTTGGTCTCAAAGTTCGTTGTATGTCTAGTCGCACGCGCCATCCTCGATCACAACAAACAAAGAATGGCTTCCAGAAGAGCGCCCCTGGCGGCCAATCATCTCACTTTATCGTTAAACAATCGCAACATTGGTGGCCTTCACAATAAAAGCATTGTGTGCATGTAGACGATTAGGCTGAATGAATATCTGCTTAATGCGTTCAAACCAGAAGTGATTTGAAAAGTTGTAACTCATGTGTGCCCAATTTGGAAAATTCAAGATGGCACCCGGCCTGAAAGGTTTGAATCTTTGGTTTGAACGGCATAAGACACGTGCATGACTGAAATCTGTGGCCAGGGGTGCTTCTGGGGTCACTGCAGGCCACCCACTAGGCAAGCCCAGTTTGACACACAGAGATAAAACAGACTCAACTTTCTTGAACGTGCAGAGTTGCCAGGGTTTGGTGCGTGAAACATGGCCGAATTTTACGGGCCTTAGACATCGATTATTATCGATATATAGCCTACTGTGTATTGCGGCTAATATTATGTCGTCGTGTTTGTAATTGAAGGAAAAATATTTAGGAGAATGCAAACAGAGCTAAATATTTATATGAACCATTTTTTGCTCTCTTATTTCATATAGTAGGACCTACTCATGTGTACGTTATGCCTTTGTATATAGTTTATTGGATACTTTTAATGGATCTATCCACAGATAATACCGGTAGTTTATTATTTTGCTACCAACATATGAGGTTTTATTACAGTATTTATTTTATACTTTCATTATTATTAGTCTTCTGATGCACAAATCAGTTGTGAGGTTGCATGGTTGTGGTTTTGCGATAAATTTGCTTTGTATGGAATAGCAATGGATGAATAACTTTAGGAAAAATAATCATTGTCCTGCTCTATGGATTTGCCAACACCTCAGAATGTAGATGGCGGAAATTGCTTACAAATTATTAGCCAACTTACAATAAGCTATATTATTTCAAAAACATCTTGGTTTGTACATCAAATTTGAAAAAAAAAATAGAGCAGTTATATTTGAATCGATACATCATAATAGTAAATACATTTTAGCGATATTGCACATGAAATAAAATGAAAAATGTTTGTGAAAATGCAATAATTTCTTTAATTAAAACGCGCTTTAGCATTTAATATTATATATCGCGTGATATTTGGAATATATCCTATTTAAGAAAGTTGGGGATTTTTTTGAAGCTGTATGTGAATGAATTTTAAGTAACTATAAATTGTCTGTTGCGTTGCAAATTATTTTAGTCGGAAATTTAGAGAGGGAAAAGAGCAAATGGTTCCAGTTAATTGGAGATACGCCGTTCCAGTTTTCCTAGGATATAGTTTCCAAGCTTGTGCATGTTGCACCCCACTTAAGTTGTTTTTTTCTGCCTTTTTCTCCCTTTTTCTGACCCTAACCTCGGTCTCGGTGTTGGTTGGCAGTGCCGGCTTTCGTAAAACGCCACCATCTTGCTTTTGCCTCCTTTTTCTTTCTACTAATTACTTTCTATATTGGAGGTGACTTCCTCGACGTTTGAATAATCTTGTGCTCCCATGATACACAGAGAGTCAACCGTTTCGGGTAACACCGACAATTCATTCAAGAATAATGCATTTCCTCTCCAGATTTTTCGCATCTCTGAATGTAAACTTTCGGATATGCGGCCTAACTTAACAAGGAGACAGATTTGTCTTTTGTTTTTATGCGCTTCAGTGTTGCAAGTTGCACTTGCCAAAACATTATTACGATAAAAATAGTGAATAATATATAGACCGTTCTTTCTTCCAAACTGTATTGCATTTTTAAACTTAAATTTTATTTTTGTTTAAGTTTTAATTTATCACAAGTCACAATTAATTTGAGAAAAAAGTAAAGTTGTAATGGAGTTCAATGATCCTGTAAAGACAAAGTGTGTATCTCATTTCACATTTTTATAATGGTAATAATTTACGTTATATGTACAACACTCTCTTGCAAACAAATTTTAATATTTGTGCATATTGATTCCAAAATACGATTATCCTGAGCTTAGGCGATGTTCTTCATAAGCAGATATTATTTCTGCATCATGTTTCGAGATATATGTTTCATACATTAGGTAATGTTCACAAAGATCTTGTTCATATTATTGTATAGTACTTTGATTTTAATTCATCAAGTGATATTTTTGAGAAAAAACATTGCATATAAATCCGTCATTGTTTTTTTAAGCAAACAATAATTTGTAAAAGGGAAACTGGAGCTGGCATTTTTTGGTTCCAGTTTGTTGAGCTTCTGTATAGTGAATACCAGTCATTATGTAACTAATCACGCTCATGCACTTGCACAATTTGAATCTGTCCTTTTAATATAACCATGCAGGCTCATTAGAATTGCTTCAGCAGGGGTATTAATTTATGTCACATAAGTAGTTTGAATTTACGAGCAGCCGCATGAACCGCTGAACTTGTGGCTCCAGCGAGTACTGAACGACTTAATTCCACTTTTTTGCCCGTATTATTTATGTGTTGTTTATACGCAATTTTTGTATTTGTCTTGTGCAGGAATGCGGCTGCAGTCCGGTTCATGCGATCGAAAGCCTTACTTAGGGTCACCATCTTCTGGAGTCGGAGTTTCATCTCACGCGTATCATTATGAAAAGTACAACCTCTGACGCCAACCTCAACTTCAACCTCTCCTACTGTCTTCTCATTACACGCATGTGCCAAACGACTCGATTTATAAACTGGACTATGTCTGAATAGCAGCAAGTACACGATCAGCCTTACAACATGCATACACAGAATACATATGGAAATAGAATTTTCATAGGGACGATTTATTGTTTACATTACATAATTATGTTACAAATTAATGCACTCTGATTCGAATCAACTGCAGACAATAAGCATCTTATCTTCATTATAATTTATCATGTGTACCAATTAATCTACAAAAATTACTGCATGTTTTGTTCCATGACAATTGACCATGCAAACTTCTAAAATTTTCTCAATATTTTTATTTTGCTTTTTTAAAACTACCCTATATTCATAAACTCCGATATTTATTGTTATCTTTTTAAACAAACGCTATGAAGTACTTTTCACTTTATACGTTACATTATGGACTTGGCTGCACAGGAATCTTATTCATTTGCCTTGGTTTGAAACATAATGTAAATTCATGGCAATTGATAGCAAGTATATCTGATGTATAGGAAAAGAACTGAATGTATGTATGTGGTCATAAATGACACCATTATGCATTACTGTAACAATAGAATGCAATCGGAATGAATATTTTAATTTTTTAACACCCCACCTCCCCTAAACTATATATTTCAAAGAAAAAATATTAAAATCCCATGCTTTCGATCTCGAAGTACATAAAAATGAAAGCTGAGCGAGTGGACGTTGGAACGCGGATGTTTCACCACCAGAATAGTTTTATATTGATTAATAATTATGAATGTTGAAATCAACCCGTTTTCTTTCAACTTGTTGCCCTGTAATTACATTTCGCACTTATAAACGCGTTGCATTTTTATAACCCAAAATGTTTACATCTAAATGAACGAGCAGAATTTAGTCGTTGTAAATCGATGCGATTATTTATATTTTCGTGCGAATGTACGTAATTCTGATTACTGTTGTTTTTAATTTCGCAGTGAATAGCCTATTATCTTTGTGATAATTTGAAGCAGCAAATATGCCATTAGGTGATTTGCCATTCGCGAAATAAAGTTGTGTACAATAATTCCAGTTTTGGTAACTGAAATTTTCTAAAGGAGTTATGCAACAACAGTAAGCATTATAATTATGATTGTATAGCCATAAACTCATTACTTCCGTTAATTTAGAAAGAGTTCAAATTTTGTTGATAGTGTTCGAATTTTGTTCTTCACGTTTTCTGGCATATGGTGAAAACAATTTTGTTTGCTCATAATTCACTTGCAAAATTGAGTTTACTGTTCTATGTAGGATTTTAGTGAAGTGGAGCAGTTCTCCATAATCATTATATTATTGTGTATTATACCTACTCATTTCATGAGATCTGTGCAATAAATTGTAAAATGTCATTCTTACTGGCCATTCTTTATAAATCGTTTTTTTATTACACTATATTAGAGATCTTCCACCCAACCACTTTCATTCTATGACACAAACATTAAAATCTTGATTACAAAAATAACAGTTCCATCAATGATGTGTTACTGGTGACTTGAATTTCCGATCCTATGAGCTAGCATAAAATCCGAATTAAATTTTCGGCAAAATCAATGGCTAAAAATTTATTCAAGTCATATCCGGTTCTGTTGAGCACTGTCAAATAGGTGTCAACACAACAGTCAAAGTTCAAGTGCGTGGTTATTGCAAAGCCAACTCGGGTTTGCCGGTCAAAACACTCCTACCACTTTATTACCACCATGCACTATGTAAGTATACAAAGTTTGTTGGTCACTTGGTTCAAAATGAATGGTTAAAATAGGATGTATATAATCATATAATCTAGATTTGTGGGCGCAATTGCATGCAATACATGTATGTAGTTTGACCTCAATTGGATTTATAATATATTAGATAATCCTTGGAGGTACTTCATGTGTGGGTTTTGGATTCAGGTTGTGGTAGTATTATATAGATTTCGGATGGGGAAACCTGATCCTTGCTTGATCGTCCCATAAAAGGAGTATTGCGAGGATATGAGATGTCGGATATGGGAATGGCAATGCCAAGGGTGTGCTGTATATGTGGCTGCTTCAATGGCACATAACGAGCTCTTTGTTTCGTGTCTTCCCGCCTTTTCGCATTTGCCATCCAACTTTCCACCAATCGCATCCGAATGCCTTACTCAGCAAGTGCTTCATCATGCTTCAGGATGTAACCTACTACGTAAATTTCATTTGAACTCCATCGACGAACCTCAAAAAGGAGTCATTTTTCTCAACCATAACTCTCAATGTTCACACCAAATTGTACTTTGGTACGCAACTTACAGGAAATAACGGCTTGTAATTTATATACTACGTATATACCATATAGTATTTCAGCCTAGCCTACATATTCAGCTGAATTTAGTGTTCTCCAGTAAAATCCAATCTACGAATGTCAGTTTTGAGAATATTGTGTAAGGTGTATTCGATTGCAGGAAAGCATACTTGAAGATTCATTTCATTTGAATAGCATCGTGACAATGTGGAAATTTGTGGTAGAGCATAAAGCTTTAGTTAGATGGATCAGCAAGGCTCCTTGCAGGTGATGGTCATTCAAGTATTAGTTCCTGATTATTTTGCACAATTGTTTCGAAACTCCTGTTTTCTGTATATAAATAATTATAAAGTAGAACCAACTAAGCATAAATGAAATACAATTTTAAACAATATTGAAATTGTAGGTATCTTGGAAGGTTATGCATGAAATGCTTGCATATTATGGAACGAAATCGAAAAAACTAAGTGGAGATATCAAATTCTCATGGATGGTGGTACAGTTCATGCATGCACTAATGGATTTTGACCCTGTATGGCACTATATTTATTATCTGCTCCTCCTACTGCATGCCGAGCTGGTATATATGGTGCTGTTGAGGCTGTTGAATCTTGAAAGTGACCAGAAACAGTTTACCGATAAGATACCAAGCGAGTGCAGAGCGCAGAACACGATTTATTGCTTCGGACCATATTACAGACATTAATCACAACTCTCACATTACACGCACAATCAGTGCTGAAATGGGGAGTTAATTTTACGACCTTTCGGCGTCAAGTATAGCCTTGTGTGAAGGTATTTTACTCGGTTGTCAAAAATTGACTTGTGCAAGCACGAGTTTTGCTTGTAAACAATAACTCAGACCTTTTCCTATTACGTTATGCATTAATTTCGTCACCCTCTTTTGTTTTCGTTAATAGTTTTGAGCGATAAAAATGAAAAAATGTGAATTTATTATAACTATTTTTACATATCTATCTAGACTCTATTAAAAAATAAATTTTAAGTGCACATATAGGACAGTCCATGCGTTCTATAAGAAGTGATCGAGCATAATGTGAGCTGAATGGATGCTGCACAATAATTTATGAAATCAGCATTACATTTTCCTCAAGCTTTTTCAGCACATTTCTTCATTTCGCAATTTCTCATATTCAGTTACAACGTAAACCCGTGTGTGATATACACCATGTGGATAGTCTTTAATTGGCTGCAATGGAACTAGGTGTACAACTGCACTCCTAATGAGGTACCATTTTAGAATTGGCATACGATTTTCTATTCCATGAGGCACCACCAGCTGATATTCAGGAGAAATAGACAACAATCCCATGGAGTATTTGTGTATTTTTGTAGGTTACGCAATAGTTCTATAAATAAGAGACCTAGTGCCCCTAATTCGTTTCCAGAATATTTAGAGCTTCAAATATGTTTGATTTCGGGGTTTTTGAGATTTAAATTAGCTGGTACACAGCTTTTGGAGTCTGCTCCTCCTCATGGTGTATCACATCCTCCATCTATAGCTCCCCTACTATTGGTGCTAGCAAAAAATGGTCTATTGAACTGTCGTAACTGTTAACCATGTCGTCAGGTCCAATAAACGGCAATGGGTCGCAGCTGCAGAACTTAGTGTTCATTGCGAAATTTGTGAGTCACTGGCGACTATTTGGCCCGAAAGGCTCAGATTTTCTTACACCAGTGGCAATTAGACAGAGAAGAGAGCATTATATAGTATGTATGTGAACGCGGTTCGTCTCTTGAGCGGTTCCTCTGTAAGGAAAGCGTTCAATGGATAGGCTTAATTGATGGCAGCTGTCCCCTTAAACTGCTCGTATTTTTACGGCCCTTGACTTTTTACAGCCGGTCGCCGTTTGATGGTCAAATCTCGGCCAATTTCCTTATACAATTGTTGTCATTGTGGGAATTTGTTTGACCGATAGTAACGAAATTATCACCCGATTCATGAGTGTTTATTGGAGCACTTTATGGCTGGTCACATGCTCAAGAAGATAGCCTATAGAAGCACATGCAGCAAGATACTGATGTTATTTACAGTGGTTTGCGTCTCATTGTGACGAAAATAGTGAGACTGGCGAGTTTATTTCCGCGTTAGTCCCTAATAACCGTCCATGTGTTTATAGGATCCTCTCCGGCTCGACGCCATTGTTTATACGCATTTCTTATACAAAAAGATCTCCCATGGCGTACTTTACAATGCTCTATATCCTTGTAGGTATATGAATGTGCCCGGTGTATATTAGGTAGTATATCCTATACATTTTCTTGTACAAAATTGTGTTTATTGTGCCTATCATCGTGTGGGTATAAATTTACATAATACACTGTGCAAATTTGCACAGTACAGGTATACAGGGGTTGGACAGTGAAAACTGGAACACTAGTGTTTTTCACACATGCAATTTTAAGACTATGGAAAACGGGGCATAGTAAAATTGTTGGCCAAATTAGAGAAATATATGGAGACATTCAATTATTTTATTGAATACAGTTAAGATATGTTAATATATGTACATTTCGGATTTTAAGTAACTGTTGAACTTTTCATTTTAAAAATGAAACTGAAACTGGACAACGAAACTGAAACACTTACATCACAGGTGTTTCATACTTGCATAATGGTAACAATGGCCAGAACCACAAAGAAAACGTGTTGGGGAAAAATTAACAAAAGTATAAAAAGTCAAAATTTCAATGATGAGGCTACTATGATGGCTATCAATAATATAGTTGTGCAGTGAAACCTGTTTTATTTGCCTCGAAACAATGGGTTTTCCTGGATACATGATGGTTCAATAAACTAATTCATCTCTAAACATCCAGAGACAGCATTTTTGATTATACTTTTGCTTTAGTCACTTGGACGGACAAGCTTCTTTAACTGGTCTCACGGCGATCCGCATGTTTTTGAATTTTTACCATCATATCTTTAAAAAATTTCTTAGAGGCAATCTGAGCTAATTTAATAGATAGCCCTATATATCTATTAGCTCTGACCACATATAGCTTTTGTAGATTTTGGAAAATTTTCAGTACCTGAGTAAGTCGTTTAGCAGAAGGATCATAATTAATTCAAAATACATATTAAATGTGCAATAAATGCCATTTTCATGTAATAAACGTATATAGCTGCTTTTTTTAGAATATCAATCGAAAGTCCAAATGTAAACTCGTTTTAAAATTGTTTCGCTTTAACAACCCATATATACACAACAGGTATATTTTTTATCAATTTGAGGAAAGTGCGTGAACTGAATTTCACTACAATATACAGCGTAAATGACTTCAACCGTTGTTGACTCATTTAAACAAGCTATAGGTAAGTGAGATTTTGAAGATGCATGATTTTCATATTCTATCAATTAAGATTAATTTTCAATCAGCCTTCTGGAGGGATATGTGTATACTTTTAAAACCACAATTTTGCTATAAAGATAAAGTGATTTTTGCCTCAAACATGTATGGAGTTATTTGCTGCACAAACAGTCCGACTAAATATATGTTCTAACAACCATATGTTAGAACAACCAGACTATCGTAGATATACAGGGTTGCATATTATAATGGATTAATACACACAAATCCGAAACAGAAAACACATTTTGGAAACGCGTATAGGAATAAGACATTTTTAATACATCAATAAATTGCATTTATACATTTCATAATTTTATAGTGAAGTTCATTCATTAACTCATCTTAGAATAATATAACTTGGTCAGGGTTGATGAAACTGAATCGGTCCTATATAAAATGAAACAATGCAAATAACGTACGTAACCACTTTTATAGCCTATTAATATTAAATTCTGCATTTAAACATATTTTAGCTCACTGTTCAACATTGGTTGAAAATGATTATCTGTGATGTCCAACAACTCGACCAGCTCCTCCTCTACCCACCACCATGATGATATCCACGGCGATTTGGATAAGCCTCAGGGTCAGCAATTCCGACTTGCATCATGGCAACAATTCCCAAAACCACCAAGAAAATCTGTTGGCACAGAATGAAGTTTAAAATAAACAATCTCGCTTGAAGATGCATATATGGAATGAGCCAAAGTTGCAGCAAAATGCAGTCCTCGAATGACCATCATCAGGTTGTATTAAAATATATATATATATACTATATAAATGTGAGGTGAGCACACGCATGTCACCATGGATTTCAATTGCATAGGACACCAGCAAGTGTATATACTGCATGTATATGCATGCGGGGCAAAACTTTCATTTCCAAGCATGAAAGCAAGATAAATTCGCATTATAGCCTATACGTATAAATAGTATATGCATGTACATGATTACATATATACTCACCAATTCCTTGAACATTTTTGTTGATGAGATTGCTGTTTTGTCCACTTGTACAAGCTTGCTAAAACTATATCTGGCAACGGCAAGAGTTTCGCTTTTATATACACATAGCACAGGTTGTTCTTATATGACTTATATGAAAAATACGTGAACAAAATTTTAGTGTTCCCAATTAATTCCAGGAATAAGGGATGCATTTGTAGAATTTCCCCACGACAGTAAAAAAGGTTGAAGATGTATTTTTCCGAGAATCTTGTTGACATAGATATACGTTATACAGTGAGTTTAGCCAATGACAGTTGGCCTGGGCAAAGTGGGCAGGTTAGGTCAGATTAAATTACCAACCGTTGTTGACGGCATTTACAAGGATGCACATTGGCAGATTGCAAACAATAATAGTATAGTTAAACCTGTCTAGTTTCCAAAAATCTTAAAGGTGAACTGACAGGGTTTTGTAAGGTACCCTGATAATTGGTTTGTAAGTAGCTACCTATGTGTGTCCCTTATACACTGGTGCAACCAGAAATCCATTACAAATTAAAAAAAAAAAGTTATACACGTTTTACCGAGTAAAGCGTTTGTATGGTTTCTATGGAAAAGGCACTGAGAAAGGTACTGACTTTCGAACAACTGAGCCACGCCTGAGCGTATAACTTTTTTTTCCCAATTTGTAATGGATTTCTGGTTGCGCCAGTGTATAATGGACACAAATAGCTACTTACAAACCAATTATCAGGGTACCTTACAAAACCCTGTCAGTTCACCTTTAAGAAAAAATAAGTGTGATTAATTGTTTGAGCAATGCATGTGTATATGTTCTTGGCAAACAGGCAAGGGGGAGAAAAGTTGATTTTGAAAATGCATAATTGTCCTATTCTATATCAATTATTATTTCAATTAGCCCTCCGGAGGGACTTGTAACACGCACAATTTTTTTATAAAGATAAAGTGATTTTTGACTCCAAACAAGTAGCTTGTGGTTGTTTGGACAACCATGGCAATCCGTGCCAGATACAAAACTTCCTTTCCTTAATTTAACTGAAAGCATAGCAATAATAATTAATTCCCCATACTATTGTAGAAATAGGGTACCGTGTTGCATATTATAATATAATCCACGCAAATCCGAAATAGAAATCGCATTTTGGAAACATAGGAATAAGAAAATTTTAATACTACAACAGGAAAGCAACAATTACAAAACACGCGAAAAATTGCAATTATACGTATATTATACAATTTTTACGGTGAGGTTCATTATCTCATCTATACATAGAATAATGTAACTTGGTCAGTGCATGTTGATGAAACTTGAAGCAGTAGGTAAATCAGTCTTATAAAATGAAACAATGCAAATAACATTATCAAAAATTATTTATTAGAATTAAATTCTGCATATAAACATATAGTTATAGCATGATATGGGATTACGATAATTACCAATTTTAATTGTTCAAAATTCGCGGGTGGGAGATTCAAAAAATTGGCGTTGCCAGATTCCCTCCTATATAGCCTAGTGGAAGGAATATATACGCAGCTCATTGGTACAATCGTCATCGTATATCAATATAAATTTCAGTATACATATTCAATTATTTTAACGTTAATTAATTTGTGCTTGAATTAATTAATATATTTTATGATGATGAAATGGGACGAAATTGGTTCGGTGTCGGGCAACACCAGTTCCGTTCTATGTTGCAACTATCTTGCACGAGAATGAGCTTCGCGCAACCAGCTCTGTAATTTGCGAGCAATAATATTGCGTGAAAGAAATTGCAGACCAGGAAAGATTGCACGAACAGTCTGATTTTTGATGGAAGCAAGGCGTGCTTGAGATGTGTTCAGAAGTGTACGCACGTGTTTAGTGTAAAACGTAGACGTGTTTATTTGGAAGTCAGCAGATTGTTAACCATATGCCACTCGGGAAATTATCAAAAATCTGGATTGGTTGGTAAGTAGGCTGAAATGCGGGACACTGGATGCGAATAATAACCTGGATGTTTCAAACTTGCAGGACCGCTGTTGTGTGTTTAGGACTTGGAGGATTTTGGTTAACGAAATTATCCGTAGATAAAAACCGCTACGATGCAATGAAAATACGAGAACGGATGAGAAACGCAAACACAGGAGAATACGAGCCAAGTTACAGAAAATTCTCTAAATAAAGAAACAACACGCACAGAGTACAAGATGGCCCAACAAGTTCTCGACCCTTCGAAACTACAGCTCGTCAATGAGTTGGAAATTGAAATGATGTCCGACATGTACAACAGAATGACTTCTGCATGCCATAGAAAATGCATTCCTGCTAAATACAGAGAAGCTGAATTGGCAAAAGGGGAATCGGTTTGTTTGGATCGGTGCGTTGCTAAATATCTTGAAATTCATGAAAGAATCGGCAAGAAGCTGACCCAGATGTCTATGCAAGATGAAGAAGTCATGAAGAAGATGCAGGAACAGCAGCAGGCCTTGCCAAAGTAGTCTTGAAAGTTATTAGAAAGTAGCAATTAATTAATTTGAACAGAGAGGGAAGGGCGTAAATAGTGTGGAAGGTTGCACCTACTTATGCCTTTCATACCTTCCTGTTATCCAAGATCCAATCTTGTACGTAGTTCCAACTTTGCTACAAAATGTATCCTACAGTTTTGTCACAACATTGTGAATAAGCAATTTTTAGGATTAAATTAGAGTCGTCTTTTCTAATCTTATAATTTGAATGAGATTTAGATTTTGTTGGGTATTTGCAATAAATTATGTTGCAATTCATATTAATTTAGTTTTGGAATTTTGTAGATGGCTATTGAAATTATATCAGAAAAATAGTTTTGGCTGTTGTGTAGCAAAGTAGATCAGATAATTACAAGCGAAGCCATGTATTTGATGACAATTCGTACAATTTTGAAATATATTTCATTATAGCTTGGATTATAGTCTATAGTAATGTGCAAAAAATTAAAAAAAAAACAGCAAAATGCATTGTCAAGTTTATTTCTGGTTTTCGTGTTTTAATTTGCCCTTTACATACAAAATCCAAGTGAACCCTGTGACGTCACCAGCTGAGAGATAAAACTTTGTAAACATCTGTTAGTAGAAGCGCCATCTTCCAGGCAAGCGTCACAGCGTGCAACTTGGCAACTATCAATGGCAAGGGTTTCAATGGTTATGTCGTGATTGCAATTTATATTTGTGATTTTGGCAGAAATCATGTGATGGAAGAGACTGCGCTCGAAAATGAATTCTAAAATCAATCAAGAGTATATTTTTTGTATTATTTCGTGTACGATTTGATATTTATCCTTGAATGATCAGTTGGTGTTTATTGAAATTTTAATAGCGCAACTGTACCATTTTGGTTTCACGACTTGTTTCAAAGTTCATCGGCGGTTGTAATTGGACTTCTTTTGGCTTCATTGCTAAATTGGTTGTTTTCCAACGATGGACGTCGTGACAGGTAATTAAAGTCATTATTTTTGGCACAGATATAATCACTTCATATTGAACTCAATATGTTATATAATTAACAATAACTTTGCATATTTGTATATAGTTTTCTCCTATTGCTTGAAAAGTGGCTGAGAGTAAAATGGAAAGCTGTTACCGTAGCAATCATTATGGTAGGTATTTATACTAAGTTGTAGCAAGAGTGGTTGTAGATCAGTTTTGAATAAATAATAAATTTTTATTTTTGATATAGGTGATAATAACGACTTTCATCAGAAGCAATTCAAGTACCTTAGACTCTCCAATGTTTGTGCTGCAAGTGTTGTTGGTTGCATGCATTTATATTTACAAGAGCTGTGTAGGTTACATTGTTTTCTACCATATACATTAAGTATCAAAATCTTAAACATTCTGTAAATTTCCATGCATTTGTTGTAGGCTGCAGTTCCTGTGGAAATGTTGAGGCTCCAGGAAGACCGAATTGGAAGGTCCTTTGCATGGTGGTACTATGTAAACTACCTGCTTATTGCTTTACCGGGTAATTTACATATTTAAAATCAAGCAAAATCTGATAAAGACAGACTATTATTTGAAATTTTTCGATCAGTTTGTTTTGTGCGCATTAAATTACGCTTTGATTATTATAGATTTACATGTCAGAGTTGACGACCTGGAATACAAGTACGCAAACATAAAAATCCCAGTGAAGAAACTCTTCATTCTGATACCTCGGTCAGGCAAAATCAGCAGCTTGCTAAATGAAGTTGACAAATATGTAGATAAATGTAAATATGACGATTTGGAGTTTGCTGACCATAAATTCAAGGAACGCAGTATCATCAACACAGTGTACCGAATTCTCCCAGAAGCTGAGCGTGATACGGTGATTGCCTGGTTTTTGTAGTATATATTTCACGTATACAGTCATTTATTCTATCTATACATGCTAATTTGTGAGATCTCTAATAGGAGTACTTGTGTATTGTGGAATACTGTACACCTGTGTATACCCTTCATGAAATGAATCGGGATGGACGCATAAGTGACAAGTTGCTGGAAGGCACAGTGAATGTGTTTTATACAACACTCTGTGATATCCTTGGTAAATGCCACCATTGTCAATCTTCATATGAACTTATTTTATATGATGGTAAGTACATAATGCATTTACTAATTCTCTCAATTATCTTACCCATTGTTTTATAAAGCACTCCCTTAATTAATTTTATTTTAAAATAGAAATTAATGTAAAAAGAAAAGTATTCATGGATAATCGAGAGTATAATGTATATAATACACCATATCAAAGATAATGTTATTTCTAAACCTGATATCATGCGTGTTTAGATATTGAAAACTTTTCTACGCACAAAATCTCAAGGGAAATTAGAAGCGTTATACTGAAGCAAAATGAAGGCATATCGTTGTTTCGTAAAACAAAAATAGTGTGAGTGTACCATGCTGTTCACAGCTATGCAGTCCCTAGCAAACAATACCGCAATTTGTCCCATAAAATGACACTTTTCATTCATAAAAATACGTAAAACGGCAGTTTTAATTGGACAAACTGCGGTGTTTTTTTGGTTAGGTATCTGTATTTTTATATTTCGCTGATTTAATGTAGAATACTATACAATCGTTTTTACCCTGCATGTGTATGAAATTACTCGTGTATATTTAATATATCATGATTGAAGCATTGTGTATATATAGTATGGGACATTTTTTCTGCTGTATAATAAAATTAAGCAGCTGTAAAAAATGACCTTGTATTTTTTTTTTACATTAATCTTCTTTAGAATATTTCGGCGTAAATGTCGGATAATTTGTAAAGTCTGGTGAATGCTTTAATAATAACTTTTTAAAAACAATTTACACGCATATACTTAGTACGCGTACACTATACTGTTTCCAAGCGAGACCTTGCATTGGACCCGCCACCACCTGCCGCCCCCACCCCTCCTTAAAGTACACTCGCCTTTTTCACGCGCACGGGCGAGTCTACTTTCACCCCTGAAGGGGAGGGTGGCGGCGGCGAGTGGCAGCGGGTCGTCAGCGCAAGGATGTCAGCGTTTGCTGATTGGCTGACGACTTCTTGCGGTTGACAGTCGTCGTTGTGCTACAGCTTGGCAACACCGCTCCTGGGAAGCGGTAGCGGTTGGTTGTAAAAGGCGCGACGCGTATCGCATCGGTACCGCTCGTTCATTTGAATTCTTGTTTCAATCGGCTGATCTTTGTACTCCGTTTCTAAACAAGCACGTAAGTTGCATATTTGCGTATTCTGTGGAGTCGAAATTACAGTTAAATTGTTGTGAGGCGTCCAGATTATATTGTTATGTCATTTTCATTATTTTTTGCGTCATGTGCTGTACAAAGTAATTGATTCGTCATCAGCTGTACGCACCGCTCTTTAAAAAAGTTCTTGTGGTGTTGCGCAATAAATTGCTCGCTGGACAAAGTTAACGTACGGTTATCACGTGATAAAATTGCCGTGCAAGAATTCATGCGCAAAAGTAACGCCAGGTTATTTATATTGAAATGGAAACTTACGCAATCCTCGCAATCGAATGTTTTTAAATCAAGTTGGCGAGGAATAAAGTTTAAAATTGCCATGGTCATAATTTTGTTAGAAATTTAATCACTTTTCAACTATATATTTTAAAATAATTAATTATTTGTTATATAATTTGTGTTTATGTGGAATAAGTCCAAATTAAACAGTAATTTTTATAAAGAAATTTCCATATAAAACTGCCATGCATTTTTATTGCAAGCAAATAAAAAATATAAATGCAGATATAAATTAATGATTATTACATAGTATGGAATATTGCGCATTTAATTTACCTGCATTAATTACTCACAATTGTTTCATAAACATTAAAAAGTTGGGTAATATTTGCAGGTGTACTACATCAAGATGGTCATCTTTTGCCCGGATGGAGAGTCTTTCATCCATCTGTGGGCCAACCATGGAATTTCTCGCTGTTTCATGGAAACGATTACTGCAACAGCGTTATTTGTGCTCTTGATAATATATGCAGGCGTCGAGTTTAGCATTTATAGAAGATATTCGTCCAAGATTGAACAAGAACTGCTTCCAAAGAGTTGTGCATTCAGGCTTCAAGTTTTGATCACTTTCTTCCTTCCAGTGCTTTATCTAGCTAGACTTCTTTTTCAAGCTTTTCTATCATCACCACGTATTATATACAGCTACATTGCTGTAGTTACTGTGCTCCATGCAATAATTTGGCCACTATCCTATGCATTGATCAATTTGGAAAGGAAAAATGCACTTCCTTCGATCCCAACAAGAGGCCATAGCTTTGGTCTTTTGACATTTTGGGCTCTGGCATTTATTGTGGAGAATTTAGCCTTCTTGAACCTATTGAGCAGGTCATGGTGGTTTGACTTGGAAGGGTATGTGTGAAGTTTGTACGCATTTTTGTGCATTTCTACATGTTAGATAATATAAAGTAGTATTTTTCTCACAGGTCTCTTCATCAGGCCGAATTTGTCCTCTTTGTGATGAGATATATTTCATGTCTTCTTTTATTTGTACTGGGAATAAAAGCTCCTGGAATTCCCACACACAGAGATCGATTGTCACTAAGTATTCGTGGCCAACCAAGTTTAGAGGTGATTTTATTTTTAAAAATTGGGACTGTTGTTAATTTACAGCAATTTTTTACAATATTATTCTAATTTTTTCAGTCAGGAGTCGGTGGTCGAAGAAAGAGTGCATTTTCCAACATGTGGCCCAAAATTAAAGCCCTTGCACCGTTCATTTGGCCCCGAAAAAGTTTTCTTCTACAACTCTCCGTAATGGTTTGCATGGGCCTGTTGGTATTAGGACGAGTGATAAATCTTTTTACACCTTTGTATTATAAGAAAATAGGTGTGTTTCAATTGCTGTACTAACAAACTTGTGCTGTAAAAAGTTATTTATCTTTATTGCTTTAATTGCAGTGGACAGTCTCACAAAAACAGGGAACGAGAATCTAATTTTTCGTTGGGATTTAATACTTATTTATGTTGCATTTTGGTTCCTACAAGGAGGAGGAGCAGGTGGTTTGTATATCATATAATTACGCAGTATTAAATGCAAGTTCAAGTGATGTGATACAAATATTTGCAGGAAGTATGGGCTTTTTGAACAACGCGAGAGTTTTCCTTTGGATCCGCGTGCAACAGTATACGGTCCGAGAAGTTCAAGTGAAACTCTTTGCCCACTTGCACAGGTACGTGTTGCTAAATCATTGATTATAAACTTTTATACTGTATTTCATTATAAATTATTTTTGTTTATGACAGCATGTCACTGCGATGGCATTTGAAAAGAAAAACCGGTGAAGTTCTCCGCGTTGTGGATCGTGGCACAAATAGCATCAACACTCTTCTCAGTTACATTGTCTTCAATATATTTCCAACAATAGCAGATATTATAATTGCTATTGTGTACTTTATCACTTTCTTCAATGCCTGGTTTGGGTTGATCATCTTCGTCACAATGACCTTATACTTAGGTGAGTATCTTATTTGCAAGTTCATATTTGAAACATTTATATACTCATCTAGATTTCCCTGAAATATGTACATATCTTCTGTGCAATGAGTATATTATTGAATGATTTAATATTATTTTACATTTACAGCTGCCACAATAATGTTAACTGAATGGAGAACTAAATATCGACGCGATGCCAATTTGCTTGAAAATGCTTACGAAGGAAAAGCAGTTGACTCTCTTCTTAATTTTGAAACTGTATGTGAAAGCAGTTTATTGGTCTGGTCACTTCCATGATTTATTAAGATTTTAATGCAATCGATTTTTCTCAATCCACCCAGGTTAAATATTATAATGCAGAATCGTATGAAGTGGATAGGTACAGGGATGCAATTTTAGAATTCCAGGTAATTAGTGTGATCTGTTTCATTTTATATTTTTTGAATTATAACATATTTCCCCTTTAATAGGTCGTGGACTGGAAATCGACAGCTTCGTTGAATTTACTGAACTCTGCGCAAAACTTGGTCATCGTAAGTGGATTGTTGGCTGGAACTTTGCTGTGTGCACACTTCATAGTAAATGTTGGGTCACTAACAGTAGGAGATTATGTCCTATTTGGAACTTATATTATACAACTGTACGGCCCATTGAATTGGTTCGGCACATACTACAGGTAATATTTATTATATCAACGCAGCATTGGAGTTTGTCTAAATGGTTTCTCTTCTTATTTCATAGGTTAATCCAAACATCATTTATAGACATGGAAAATATGTTTGATATGCTCAGCGAAAAGCAAGAAATTAAGGATGATATAAACTGCCCTGCACTTCGGTTGACACAAGGAAACATTGAATTTAAGAAAGTCAGCTTTAGATATGTCCCTGAGTAAATTGTTTTTAACATTTAATGGTTAGTCTTTATTTATATTTTTCATGATCTCATCTTCATATTTTAATTTTCAGGAGAATTGTGCTGAAAAATATCAGCTTTTCAGTTCCAGCTGGGAAAACGGTTGCTATTGTAAGCCTTTTGTCTATAATTCTGCATAGTAGATATAATTTACACGTATTTGTTATTCAGTATGATATTTTGTTTTTAGGTTGGACCATCTGGAAGTGGGAAAAGTACAATTATTCGCTTGATATTCCGTTTCTACGATATTGAAAGTGGAGACATTTTGATTGACGGTCAAAACATTGCAAAGGTACATTACACGGTTAATTACAGCAAAACAATTGGAACATTTTAATTTTAGCTGATAAATTGAAATGAGCAGGTTTCACAAAACTCGCTTCGGAGAGTCATCGGTGTTGTTCCTCAGGATACCGTCCTATTCAATAACAATATTCGGTAAGTTTGTAAACTGTTTCTTGGTTGTGCACATAGGTATTCACTATTTAAATGGTACATTAATTTACAGGTACAATATTCGGTATGGGCAAGTGTTGGCTTCTGATTTTGAAGTGGAAGAAGCAGCCAAGGCGGCTGAAATTCATGATCAAATACTGACATTTCCCGAAGGTATGTACATTATTTTGTCAAATAGACTAAACTATAATTTTATTGTATCATATTGTATGATATAATCGCATTCAGGATATGATACGCAAGTTGGGGAAAGAGGGCTAAAATTAAGTGGTGGCGAGAAGCAGAGAGTAGCTATCGCAAGAACAATACTGAAAGCTCCAAACATAGTTTTATTAGATGAGGTAATTCTGGATTTAAATATAATTAATGAAGAATAATAGCTATACTTATTTAAATAATTTTTGAACTTTGTCAGGCCACATCATCCCTCGATACCAAAACAGAACGGTATATTCAGCGAGCATTGGCTGAAATGTGTGTAAACAAAACTACAGTAGTAGTTGCCCACAGGTAATAAATATTACAAGATTAACTATATTTTGGAGTTGGTACAAGTCTTATGCAGGGAATTAAAGGTGAAATGACAGGGTTTTGTAAGGTACCCTGATAATTAGTTTGTAAGTAGCTATGTGTGTCCCTTATACACTGGCGCAACCACAAATCCATTACAAATTAAAAAAAGAAAGTTATACGCGTTTTACCGAGCAAAGCGTTTGTATGGTTTCTATGGAAAAGGCACCGAGAAAGGTACTGACTTTCGAACAACT
>JAQFZQ010001448.1:0-19537 GCA_034696005.1 Glomeris marginata | reverse complement strand
ATAAGGGACACACATAGCTACTTATAAAACCCATAATCAGGGTATGCTTCAAAGCCCTGTCAGTTCACCTTTAAATAGCAGTTAGCCATTATTATAAATAAGGTATAAAATTATTGTCTATCTTAATTATTTCGTTAAAACTAGATAGCAAATTTACATAAAAATTTGATAGCAGCTTTTTATATGTACATACTGTTCAAATTTAAGTTTGCATCTAACTTTGGCCATGCATGTTACTTGCAGTACTTTGTAAACAAATAAGCCCTTTAAAACAAGTTTTGCAATTATAAATTCACCATAATTACAATAATGTGCAAGTTTAAGATGTCAGTTGTGGAATTGTCATTAATGAATATAAATTATTACAAGGATGATTTTCTTGGAAACTGCATTTAGAGAGCTACTATAATGAATTTAAGATGTAATGTTACAAAGTTACATATTTGACCAAAGGTTCAGCAAATATTAAAAGTTCATAGCTTTGTCAATATATATTATTAATTATGTTAAAAGGAACAATTATGTCATTGACACCATTTGTGAATCTTTAAAATTTTTATCATACATTATTTCTATTTTCCAAAATTCCCCAATTTTCCTGTTATAAATACGTGAATTCATTTATGTAATAACTAACTTTCTGTAGATGAACAACCATCTTTCTTGTGCCTGTCAAACCAAACAAAATCCAACCATTAGATAAAGATATTTATGGCCCAGTTTAGCCATTTATTATATAAACTCATCCTGATATGCCGTGAATATTAAAGGTGAACTGACAATGTTTTGTAACATACCCTGGAAAGTGTGTAATTCTATAGAATTGATACCAATAAAATTATTGGCGCAAACAAAAATTTTTTAAATTTTTTTTACAAAAAGTTACGAGTAGTTAAAGAAGGCGTCATGGAAGGACGGTGTCACCGCGCTGGTGTCACAGTGTCCTGTGGCAATATAATGCTTCAAATGGCCTCAAATTTTCAGACAATGTTCCTAAATTAGCGGCAATCAATTGCTAGTTTTTTCAGGGTATGTTGCAAAACCTTGTCAGTTCACCTTTAAATGACTAACAATGGTACATTACCTGTTATGTTGCATGTGGCTACGAACGAGGTCACCAGATGAAAGCGCAGACATGAGAGACAGTTCACCGGCCAGTACTGTGGCGCAAACTATTCTCGCTAAAGTTGCCGCGTGACGTCCCGGACTCTCAACGCAGGGACCACGTACACCAATCAGTTCAAGGCACGCTGATTGTGGTGGAAGAACAGTGCCACCACCGACTGTTCCTATTTCGATGGAAGGCATTGTGACACTTGCATATAAATCTTGTCCATTCGCTCCTGTCGACTCCATAAGAGTCAAGCAATTTGAACTGGTTACGTTTTGAGCAGGATCCTGTGTATAATTTCAAATAAACACCATCGTTGGAAGGAAAGGGGTGAAATATCAAGTGGCATCTTCATTGTTGTCAACCAACCTGTCCTGTTGCTATGTACATCGCAGTCACTATGTTTGCGGCTTGCGCGTTGAAGCCACCGATGCTGCCGGCCATCGCGGACCCCACTAAATTCTTACTAGTATTTTTCTCAATTAAGTCTTGCACTGTTGTCTTCAACACCTGAAATATAACACAGTCCTTCAGCATATATCTTTCCAACATTTCCCTATTTTAAAATTAGATTTTAAATTACCTCGCGAATAACTTTGGCGGAAATAATTGCCTCGCACACAACTGACTTTCCACGGCCTTCAATCCTAAAAATGCAAAATAAAACATTGTCACTATTTTCCCTTTGAATTATAATTACAAATGGGATTTCACCAGTTGATAGCTGCTGGCTTTTTATCACTGCAGTAATTCCCACTCAAGCTTACAATCTCCATGTCTGGAAATATTTCCCGCAGTTTCATCAGCGCAACTTCAGTACCCTGATTTAAACATGTAATATTACATAAATAATAATAAAATACAAACAAAACCCACAATTTACTCAATTACCTTCGTTAACATATTCATTCCCATTGCATCTCCAGTATGGGCCTGGAACCGGATGAATAGGTACCGCGCGGCAACCGTAACTTTGTACCTTTGAAGACGAGCGTAACGACTGCTGGCGTCAAAACTTTCTTTCATCACTGTAAAGTTTTCCGGCCTATCAAGCCATTCCTTTACTTTACTGCAATCAAAACATGAATATTACATTGATCTCTGTGAAATAAAAATGAATTCAATGGGATGTTTAAAAAAATAATTCATCAAACCTTGCCATTTGAGCTGTTGAAAATCTAACAACTGGTCCACGGGTCATACCATCAGCAACAACACTGCTGGAAACACCACCACATGCCTGCAAGGACATCAATATTTTAATATTTACATATATAATGAATGTGCTCAATGTAAATGTTAACAACTTACAGTTAGCGCGCGGCAACCTCTATTTGTACTAGCAACCAGACAACCTTCCGTGGTGGCCATGGGACAATAATACATTTT
This sequence comes from Glomeris marginata, assembly GCA_034696005.1. Classification (NCBI taxonomy): domain Eukaryota; kingdom Metazoa; phylum Arthropoda; class Diplopoda; order Glomerida; family Glomeridae; genus Glomeris; species Glomeris marginata. The sequence goes on along the minus strand of JAQFZQ010001448.1, from coordinate 17,037 downwards.
TCCATCTAGTAATAAAGGTCCAGCTACACCTACTGGAATGGGCAAGTACCCAATGACGTTTTCACAGCAAACTCCCATAACCTATACATAAAATAAATGAATATGAAAACTCCGAAGGAACCCGATAAACATTTTTTTTGATACGTACATGAGAGTAATCGTAATTTTCATAAGGCAGATTTCCAAGTACGTGCTGATTGCCAACTTTCTTGGCAATCAGCTGACGTCTGATTGCAACTCCGCGAGAAGCATTATTTAAAACTTTTTCCAGTTGGTAGCATGAAATATGACGGGATTCGGCCAAAAGCAGGATTTCATTATCTGCCAGAGATTCTGCCAAACCCTGCAAATATTACAATTGCCATTAAATTACAATCAATAACAGCCAATTGAATTCAATAGATGATTTATTTTATATACACACCTTGTTTAGTAAATGGATGCATTCGTCCAATGAACGCGAAGGACTTTCACGCTGTATAAAAACCTCTTCTTGTTGGACTACAGGAAGATGTTCTGTCATACATCCAGGGCATGAGAACACATCTGTCTGAATGGCCCTTGTTTCTGAAGGTACACGATGTCCTGAAAAACGTTGAGGATCAATGGTTAATATAACCAAACCCATCATCAGACAAGAATTTATAATTCACAACTTACTGTTTGAAATGCAAACACGTTGTTGTTCATCAACTTCTGCATCAGGGTCATCAACACTCATTGATCTATGGAACCGAATATCACTGCTGTCATTTTCAAAGAAGATGTATTTGATGATCAGAGCTATGCATAATGTTAACATAACCAGCTGATCAGGGCTGCTGGGAGTTATCCATCTGTAATTCACACATATAACATTGATTCAACAAGAATGTAATTAACAACAAATTCAAATCATTACACACACCTTTCCATATGAAAGGCCCAAGCTGATGGTTCATGTAAATTCGAAGATACTGATGATGCAGTCAAAGTACATGGGATATCGGTAGAGTTGTTGTCCCTTGGAGACATTGGCCATCTACTGTGTACATGTACCAACATCAAACCTACAGACTAAAAAAACAATCAAACCTTGAGCTACAAATACAAAAACTGGTTACAGATAATTTGTATTGGAGAACTGTGGTTTCAAGGTCTCAACCATTTTTCCAAACTGATTTATTATTATAATTGTACATTGTTCATACCAATCTGTGATTACCATTTTCTTTGAATTTCCAGGTTTTCCAGAGTGCTTATAAATGCAAAATATCCAGAGAATATTATGTACATATAAGCAGGTTAAACTATTTTTATTGCAACCACTTTTCTATATAATTTTAATTCAAAACACATTCAAACTGTATATTATACAATGAAACCTGTTTATGGTAAAACCAGTAAAACAAATTATTTTTTGGACCATTATGTTTATTAAAAACCTGTCTATGATGGAAAGCTTTATAGGCACTAGAGATTCCACCATAGAAAGGTTTTAATGTATATATATATATAAACTTCCCTGAGTTTTCCAAGTTTTGGCAAAATTATTTCAATTTTATTCCCTGACTTTTCTCTTAATTTTTAGCTAAAATATAAAATTCTTGAGTTTTCTAGATTTTCCAAGGTTTCCCTGAGTGGTATGAACCCAGTTGTACTTTACAAGATTCAATACATTGAAGAAAAAATAAAATCAAATATTGTTTCTAACCGTGATTATTATCGGACATTTTTATACCGACATAAAAACCACAGTTTGCCTGAAACAATACACATATTCGCCCATCATTACCATGATCACTTTGACTCTTTGAAGCACAGGATTCTGCTTGTGTTCTTCATCTTGGAGCACGCGAGCAAGGCTAGTCAGCGGACGCATCGGCCTTCCTTCACGCTCCCGCGCGAGCTAACCAATCACAAAATTTACCTTCACATTTCTACAATAAAAAAGCTCAATGAATTCTTAATCCTTTTAAACTAACCTCCAACACAAGTGACAGGCACGCTGGGAAGAAACTCATAAATACAAGGTAGTTAGCTATGACTGACGCGCAAGCGAAAAAGCAAACCAGCTCCAACCGCTTTACACCTAGAATTTTTTCACATGTTAAATTATAGTAATATTAACTATATATCATTTATGGAACACGTGCTAAACACGCACCTGACAATGTTCCAACTCCAATTACCAGTGTTTCAACTAGAGTATCTAGTGTTATAATTGGTCCCAGTTTCGCCATTCCCTGAGCAATGTTCTCGCGAACCTCCATCTGCAAATACAATTAATTGTAGTTTAAAGTTATTGGAAGATAATATATTATAAAAGAGGATTTAATTTAGTATACAGCACTTTGATTGATATTTACCTGGCTAGAGGATCCAAGGGCAAGTTGTACCAAATGACTTGTCTTCGGCAAGTCAATTAAAAGTAGAAAAAAAGGCCACGCTTCACTGCAGAAAATCAAATTACTAAATTAAAACATTGGAATAAAAACTAATGCTACATTAATATGCTCTAAGATGGTTTGTATTAATTAATATGTTACATAATAATGAAAACAATGGTGCCAAATTGTTCTTATAATTATTTTGGTGAAAGTTTTATAGTATTTAATTTTTTTTATGCCATGTATAAAGATATTTAATCTTTTAGAATAATTACTTGATAATATTATTGATTATTCTACATTTGCTTCCATATATTCATTTGAAACTTCAATATAAGCAGGTGTTTCATTGCATTTTTTGTTTTATAACACATATATATGAATGAAATTGAATTAGAAATTGCAAGAACTTAATAAGGACCATGACAACATTTTTGAAAAGTAAGTAAAGTACTTTTTAAGACTTAATTTGCCATAGAGGCATCACAAAATAATGACTAGGTATAAGAATTTAAGAATAACAACCATTTCCCATGATGAAAATATAGTTGAATAATTCATTAGTACATAAATTAATACTAAATATCTCATCAGATATTTTACACAATGCATCCTTGAATTCTATTGCTTTAACATTGCATGCTCGTTTTTGGCATTGTTTGTTGAAATTGCGCAAACCTCAATGTATATATATGCATTCCAATATTCCAATGACATCATCAAAACGATTATACTTGTACCACACACACACACAAGTAATAAAATTGCACTTACTGAAGCTGTGCAAAATCTATGTGCAGTAAATTCACAACACTACTGCTGAATACCAGGCTTGAAAAAACAGCAAACAGCCCTGAGATTCCTACATTAATCGAAATCAAATGTAAGTTACATTATTAATTACAGGATCATAATGTTGCTTAATAAAAACTATTTATAAATATAGTACTCTTAAATCTGCATGTTAGCACTTTTATATTCTAATATTACAATTATTTTTGAATTAATTTTTTTGTGTTCATATTTTCTACTGCATAAACACAAAAACAAAGCACAAAAATAACACAAAAACAAAACACAAAAACAATCCAAACATATGTTTGATCCAATTTAAAATAACTAATTATATTGATCCAAAATAGCTAATTATATTGATTCAAAATATAACATGGAAATACAATAAGATGTTATGGAATATTTGGTTATTAAGACTCCCGGAAATTCAATTTCAATTATTTAGATTTGTTTTTTAACTGAATATTACAAATTCTTTAAAATAAATAAATATATACGAGGTTTAAAGTGAAACAGTTTAGAAAAATGCAACTATTTTATCCTAAACAAACTATTATGGGGATAGTTTGAAAAGTTTGGTCACTAACTTACAGTGCTAAGTCACATGACTGTACTTTTTATTTGCCTATTTTATTACCTAATTTACTATAATTTTAAACAACGAGGTCAATTAATTTTTTAATTTCCTTTCATTTCTTTCACACCAAAATGATGTTTAATATTTTTTACCATGCAAAATGTCCTCATTTTAGTATTCTTTCCCACTACTTAATTACATATATGATGTCTATACAGAGTAGCTACTAAACTTTCATTTCAAAATTCCAGTATATTTCCAGTATTTTCAAGGATATTTATAACTTTTACCCAGGACCACTTAAATGCATAAAGTTAAAATAGTTATACATAACAGAGTTTATTAATCCCTTAAAAACTGATGAATAAGTGAGAAATGAATGAAATGAACCATATAATTTCAAAAGTCTTAATTGGTATTTTGTTAATTCCAAGCAAATTAGTAAAGGAACACAGAAATCAATAAAGGAAATTAAATAGGTATGTAAAGTGTCACAAATTATACATTTTTGAAAACTTGTAAGAGGCTATTTCTTACCTAACAAATATTTAGATCCTAATTTCCATAGTTTCCTAAACTGATGGTAGATGTAAAGCAATGCCAGACACCGCGTGACAGTCATAAAAACAGCTTCCAAGCTTCTGATTTCCTACAATAATCAATATATACATATTGTAATTTTGCATTCACTATATGCAACCATGCATATTTGAATGGAGGAAAATTTCAAATGTCATGCTCAACTACCTCCTTGGAAGTGATGAAATTTTGCCACCGGTAAGCTCCATCTACTTCGGCTAAAATATTGCCACCCATTGTTAGCATGCATATTGTGAGTGTCACTGTGCCCACAATCACTTCCCACGGGTGACTGGCACAAAAGTGACCATGGATGAAGAACATTCGGTCCAGCATCATTTTTATAACCTGGTGCACACACTGTGAAAACAGCAACAAGAATGATACAAAACATAAGGATGCATGCAATTTCAATAGAAAACTTTCATTTCATTCCCATTGTGTCATACATATACATAATAATGAATACATAATACAAAGTACTTACCAAACTTTACCTTCACCTTCACCTTTCCTTATTCAAACAAATATTACCAGCAGGTTTTTAAACAAGAACCTTGCTGCACCTTGGAGGAAAGTTGTGTTCACTCACTCAACCAACACATGCAATGATGTATATATACACATTATGTGTGCAGATAAGCATCAGGTTTGAAAATTTCATCCAATCACAAGAGCAACACATGGAAAATAACAACTATAGCTCTATTACATAATAATTGTTAGCAGATTATAATTTATTTCATCTAATAACGTCACACACTGCTAAATAACGTCATAGAATAATTAATTATATTTATATTCTGTACCATATACATACGTCATATAATAACACATTATTGTTCCACATGAGAAGTCAGCTGGTTAAACAAACTGTCAAAATGCTGTATATTTTATTGCGTATATTACATATATGCCACGTGTGACAATGACCTTCAAAAACAGAATTTTATATGAAATATTCCTTTATATTTTCATTTTTAATAAATATTTCGCCATTTAAAAAAAAATTGGTTGTGTTATAAAATAATTTATTAACTTTTCATGACACCAAAATTCAATTAATTTTCTTCTTTATTACCATATGTTATTCTTACATTTTCTGCAATTATTAGTGATGTTATTAAAATCCCAGTTTTTGCTAATTAAGCAACAAATAATAATGTCAGAAACACATATAATTATTTATGTATATTCCACAGACATAAAAACTAATAATAATTATTTTGATCTACTTCCAAAATATTTATAACTAATTGTAAACTTGGCAAAATAAAGTCCTTATATATAATAAGTACATCCTATTGGCAACATGGTTATAATTAACAGACAAACCCAGGTGGAAATTAAAGCACAATTACTTTTTAAAAAAAATGTACTTCATGAGCAAATTTTGCTGAAAATATTTTCTAAAATATATATTCTAAAAACAGATTTTATTTCTGTATATTTTTAGCCTATTTATAACACCAGTTGTTTAATTTCATTGTAGGTAACAATAAATAATTATTTAGAAGTCATTACTTTTCCATATTCTATCAGATATTAGCTGCAAAATATTCAGGGAATTGTTATAGAAATGATGGCAACGCCCCTCTCAACCCCATTGGCCAATCAACTTCATCAGTGATGAAAGTCAACCAGACAATGAAAGTGCTATGTACATAAGACTTTATAATATAGTAATATAATTTGTTCTATAATCCAGCCATTATATACAAGATCATTTCTGTGCCAAAACAATTTATTTTGCAGGCAATTAAACATTTTAAATATGTTCCATTTTTACAGCTTTAATTGCAACACAATAATAAAAATTGCAATTTCCCCCCACAAAATGTTAATTATGCAGCTTTAAAAATTCAAAAGATGTCCTGAATAACATTGATAACATCAAGAGTATAATAATAATACAGAATTTTTGCATACAATTTTGTTTTCATGCCAATTTTACCTTTGTTAAAATAAAAAAAAATAACTGAAATAGAAAATAATGCAACAATGCATCCTTTCAATAAAATCCATGTATACAAGGTATTTAAATGTTGTCTCATGTCACCCAGCACACAGTAAAGTGTACACATATAAAAACTATGTTGTGGGTTGGTGGGCCATGAAAGGCCATGCACCTTTCATGAACAAGATGAACTTAAAGGCGGTCACCTATGGCCAAAAGCTGTCCTTGCACTAAAAATCCTCTCATAAAATTCATTAAATAAATAAGACAAATATTATATACTCATGTATATATATATGATTCACAATAAACATTAAATAACCATTTACTTCCTGCATATTTATTTCCCATTCTATTTCCTCTTTTTCCTGTATACTGTATGTAATTACATTAAAAAATTGGTTTTAAATGTGAAAAACAATAAAATTTTTTGTGCAAATGAGACAATTAAAAAATATATTTCTATTTAGAATTTTACTTCCAATGTGAATTCTAACTGAATTACCTTCATTTAATATATTTAATCTATTTAATGATGAATTCCAATTATTTATGTGCAAGTCCTTTGCATTAATTCTCAGATATAAAATATAAATTATGATTTATCATAATATAATATGACAATTTAATTTACCAATTTAATCAATTTCAAGTTATTATATTTCCAACAGATATGATTGTATAAAAAAATGTGTAACAAAACTAATTTCAGTTAAATATATAGTTCTGTGATTCAACTAAAATCATTTCCTCTTTAATATTATGTCTGAATGTGTTTTCTGAATTATTACACGTAATTTTTCACACACTGTCGACACATTTCATCAAAAATTTGTTAAAAATTAAATAATTAAACCAGGAACTCACCGCTATAATTTCCCCTACAGTTATCAGTTCCTTGTCCTTTTCTTGTCCCCTTTATTTTTTATGCTCGTTTTCTATAACAAACAATCGCAATCTTGCAATACGCCGCTTCATCACACTTTCAAACGTGGCTCAGCTGGGGAAAATTCAAAATCGCGATAAAATCTGCAAAATACATATATCAAAATATATAACACCACTGTTGATATACGTACGAAATGCAAGACTACGAGTTTCTAATCAGGAAATGAAATTTACACCTGCGATCAAGGAGCGGTGTGCCACCGGACGTCATCAATTTCTTCCAACACGTTTTATCACATTCCGAGAATCGCAACGGTTGTGAGCAGTAAACTTTGGCCGCAATCTGTATACAGAGTATGGCCAACCCCGTTCACAGCGCTGATTGGTTCGTGCCGTTTCGCGCTCCAATGTGCCATCCGTAATCACGTGAAAGATAAAATCGGATAAAATAGTCAATCACGAATACAGAAATATGGCCACACCAACACCATCTAACGTCAATAAATCGAAACGTTTCCGTCCGCCGACCGCCCCGGTGGCGGCGCTAGCTGTCGGGAAATGCTCGCCATCTGTCGGCTGTTTCGTGAACTGTTAATTTTGCATCTGTGTTTTTGAGGCAATTTGCATGCAAATTTGCATATAATGACATGCGCGGATGTGTTGCCGGTGTTTAGATATTATATTTTACATGTAAATGCCGGTAAATGCATATTTATACGTATTTATAGCGATTTATAGCGTTTTAAGTTTTCTAAAATTTTGCGGAAAGCAGCGCCATCTGTTGGCGTTACGGAGAGTTACGTAATCTAAAAAACGAGCCAAAAATCTGAAAAAATTCATATAATTTTTGGTTGAGATACTGAACACAGCTGTGTAATCTTTTTATTTTTTAGGACAAGCAAAAACGGCAAAAACGACGTCTGACAAATTTGATTGACACTCATCCGTCCTAGCTTTCTGATTGGTTACTGTAGTTAACCACGCCCCCAGAAATTAACACGTCTCCATCGCATACGCCTCCTGCCGGGCAACGGCCGAACTACATTTTTCAATTAGAACCTGTTCAGATAAAATGTTCGCAGCAAGTAGTGATGATACTGCGATTATTTCTCGAAAAATAACTAGAAAACACGAATTATTAACCAGTGGACAGCTAGAAGATGCCTACGAAATCGCCAAGTGCGTTCATTGGGCTAAAAACAACAATTTTTCAAAGGTAATTATCGTTTTCAAATGTTGTTTCAAACAGATTTATAATTTCCTCTTTGCATTGATTCCCATCAGGTGGCGTTGCAATTTCCAGATTCTCTGCTAATTGATGCCAGCAGGGTTGCATTACAAATGCAGGAAACTTTGAGTAACATTTATATTTTGGCTGACACCACGTATACAAGGTTTATATTCATTATAGAAATTAAGCTACATTCCAATTTATTTAGTTTCATTATAAATAAACATTTTAATTTTCTTTTGTAGTTGTTGCGTGGACGAAATAGGAGCTGAACATGTGAATGCAGAAGCCATCATTCACTTTGGAAATGCATGTTTATCTGCAACCAATCGTCTTCCTGTCTTCTATGTTTTCCCTAAATATCCAATTGATTTGGAAAAAGCAGCTGTTCAAATCACAAATATGTTTCATGAAGATTGTAAACCGAAAAGGATCATTATTTTGTATGATATTGGTTATACACACTCAATGAGTAAGTATATATGCACTTCTAAAAAGTTTTTTACAGTTTATACAAATTTCAAAAGATATTTATCATATTAATTTAGCATTATTTAAAGGTGAACTGACAAGGTTTTGTAACATACCCTGGAAATTGTGTAATTCTATAGAATTGATGCCAATAAAACGATTGGTGCAAATAAAACTTTTTTAAAAAATTGTTACAAGAAGTTACGAGAAGTTAAAGAGGGCGTCATGGAAGGGTGGTGTCACTACACTGGTGTCACAGTGTCCCGTATTAGCAAAATTCGAATTTTCAGCCAATGGTAGCGCTTATCAATGGCGCTCCAGTGTACATATCTCACATATACTATTATTAAATTAAATAATTCATATCTGTGGCAATAATACTTCAAATAGCTTCAAATTTTCAGACAATGTTCCTAAATTAACAGCAATCAAATGCTAATTTTTTCAGGGTATGTTGTGAAACCTTGTCAGTTCACCTTTAATATGGATATGAATGACCACATGGGGTTAACTGTAAAAATAAATCCACTATTCTATATGAACTTACAATGATTTCTTATTACTTCATTCCAGTTTCTTTGAAAACCTCATTGGAACAAGAATACGATGAAGTAATAATATCGAAATTAAAGCTGAATTCAAATGCAGTTGTCAGTAATTTGGATCCGAATCTCGTGGAGAATAATACAAAGTCTACAGATGATGGTTCAACATTTTGTGCTGGAGGAAGAGTATTTAAAATTGCTGATGGATGTTCAGGGACAGATTACGTGAAATTGTACATTGGCGGCGAAGGACCAACATGTGACAATTTGATGCTAGCCCTAAACGGTTGCCAGTTTTTCACCTACAATCCAATATTGGGGATTGGACAGAAAGAAAGTAGTTCAAACAGAATGATATTAAGACGCAATTACCTCATTGAAAAAGCAAGAGATGCTTCAACTGTTGGCATCTTAGTTGGAACCCTTGCGATTGTTTCAGTCCGTGAAGTTATTGAACATATTAGGAATATTGGTACACTGGCAGGAAAGAAAGTTTATACACTATTTGTAGGCAAACCAAACCCAGCAAAATTAGCAAATTTCCCAGAGATTGATATATTTGTCTATGTCACCTGTCCTGAAACTTCTTTGATTGACTGTAAGGAATACTACAGACCTATCATCACACCGTACGAGTTCCAAGTGGCGTATAATCACAATCCTGAATGGGCTTCTCATTTAACAACAGATTTTGATAAAGTCTTATCAGGTGGTTACAGTATGAATAACAAAATCATGTTCATAATTGTAAATTAAATTCATAAAATTAAATATTATGTTGTATATAGGTTTTGTTGCCGCAGCTCCTGATGTGCAAGAAGGTGCAAATATCTCGCTGATAACCGGAAGAATTCAAAGAGTAGTGGTGTCTGAATCAACAAGTATTGATGAAACAGCTGTTGTTGAAAGAAACAGGGATATGTCTATTGCACAAGTACATCAGAATGGTGGGGGTAAAGTTATTCATTTTTTTGCATCGCAAATCAAATTTCCGCAAGTGTGTCAATTGACCATTTTTACTAAGCACCTCCCATTGTCAAGATGGAGGCTGAAGTGGGGAAGATTATGCAATCCGATTGGATGAAAACAAGTTTTCCCACTTAGGACGCCATTTTTCGAACGTTTTTTCAGCCAATGACAGAACAATGAAAATGGTCAATTGCTCTCATGGTTCCCACTGAACTTGTAAAACGTGTATTTTCTTTGAAATAATGTTTAAAACATATAAAATCCTATATTTTGCGTTGTAATTGTACATAATAATTTTACTGTTTTGTCAAAAGTTGCCAGAAGAAAAATGAAAAAAAATCACAAACTGAAACAAAATTTATTGGTGACAAAATGAAAAGTTAATTCTTTTGAAGGTTTATAAAGGTGAATAAGTACTGCATATAACTGGATTTATTTTCTGTGAAATACCCTTTAAAATCCTATATTTTATAATTGTAATTGTACACAATATTTATCAGTTTTAAAAAAGTTGCCAAACAAAAATTCACAGTAATTAATTTTTTGAGAGTTTATAAATTAAATAAGTACATTACATATTACTGGATTTGCTTATTATATTTATAAAATTGTAATCATACGTCCAAATGCATATTTTATTTGTCAAATTTGTGACCAAAACATTGTATTATATTATTTATAGCTTTAATTAATACATAATAATTAATAAAGTTAAACCTATAAAACTATATTTGTGAATATGACACCTATATTTTGAAATTTAAAACCTATAAAAATAATTTAAATTGCTCCAGGTGGTTGCCATGAATTTGTCAAATTGTGAAATTTTATGTTATACAAGTAGAAATGTGCATTGCATTTGATGAAGAACATTTATTTCTTCATTAGGGGAATACTTGACCAGTCGAACATGGAAAGGATTGGATCCTCTCATCGGCCAAACTCCTGCATCTGTTCTGACCGAAGGCCAGCACGGTATCGCATCGCGTTACGAGAAGGAAAACCTAATGCAATGAACTTCTTTACATCACACAAGACATTTTTATTTGGATCCTGGAACTAACAAAATGAAATAAAACTGAGATTTTCCATTCCAACATTTGAATTCTTTCGCCGCTTTCTACAAATCCAAGTACGTAATCACAATTTGAAATGCAAGCCGGTAAGTCATTTTACTAAATTGTTGAATGACAAAATAAAAACAAGGGTACACACATTGTCATATATAATAATTATAAAATATTAGCAGGTTTTATCGTAGTTTTATTAATGCAGGTGCAACATGAGGATGTTCAGGTGGCGCGGTCAATGACCAATTGTAACCATGTCCAGCTGATCTCTCCTGTTGTATCCTGTGCCGAACAAGTTCAGCCAACAACTCCAATCGTTCGCAATGAAACTTCCGGAGAAGGCAATCCAAATAACTGTACAATCTCTTTTGCAGCCAGGAATATTAAGGTGATGGTTGTCTTTCTCCATCTTGCCGCGAACGTTTCTTCGAAGATACTTCTTCGGTGCCATCAAGACTGGCGTGGTTTGCGTCACGCTTCTTCTGTGCATTCTACAATGTAATGTAAGTAAAGGTCATATAGAAACCTATTGCATTATCATAGGATTTTCCTATACAGTGAAATCCGTTTATAAGAAACTCGAAGGCACCGCATATTTTGGTTCTTACATACGCACTTCTGATATAAGAAACTTTTTTGAAAAAGTTCACTATAACAGGATTGTTGGTTAAACACCTGCACCATAATATAACGAATAAATAAATAAAATTGTTGTTTTATATCTTAATATAATCAGTGGGCAATTCCCCTAACATTGGAATGCCGTTTATTTCCCAATGGTCCCTAAATTCCTATATGTAGCAGAATTATTTCAGTTGACCTTGAGATTGTTCACTATATCAGGAGCAGTGACCCAAATTTGTTTCAAAATGGGTGTGCTATATCCGGAGTTTCTTATATCCAGAGTGCTTATAAACGGAGTTTTTAACAGTAAAATCCCTATTGCCCTGCCGGGACCGAGAAAATTGTTCATTATATCAGGATGTTTCTTTTAACCGGATTTCTTATAAACGGATTTCACTGTAGTAATAACCTATGGTTAAAAGTCTATATAGACAGTCCAAAATAATATATTATAATTTTCTTATAAAATCCTGTAGTCTAAACTCTATAGTAAAAATTTCTATAGGAACCTATAGCGATTTCCACAAGGAAACTAAGGAATTTTTGGGTTGCAAATGAATATATACCTTTTTATCCCACTGTAAATGCAAGTATCGGAGCAGAATATTCGTCTTCTCTGTTGTAATTACTGGTAATTCATGTTGAAACAAAATAATGTGTCATTAGATTACAATTCACACATTTTACACTGTATATTATTCTGGAAAATTAATATTTACTTTGCTCAGATGGATGATCCTTGGTTGGTAAATACACAGATGGACGTTTGACCTGCAATTATTAACATCACTCTTGTTAATATATAGGCAAAAGAAAATCATTTCATGAAGCATCTGTATTTTAGGTATGTATAGTAGAAATAAGTAATAGATATATGAAACATCTGTTTGCAGATTAACAATATAACAAACGTCTTATCAAAAATGGAGTTAACCAAAAAAGATGGCTAACCGTCGTTTTGCTACTCCCATCATTCTGGAATTTCGTGAAATTGTTCTCGTTGTAAGAAGGCAATCCCTTCAAGAATTCTGCAGCAGACTGTGAAAAAAAAAAGAAGACAGTAGGTGGATGAAATACGGAGATGTTTCACCCCGTGATTACATTTAAAGAGCCATGAAGGCAAAAAAAAAAACGGGCGTTTTGAAACGCACAATTTTGTTTTCCGATTAAAATACGCAATTCATTCGATTTAAATTATGATTAATATTAAAACAATAACAAAGTAAAACCTACCATTTTAATCTTCTCCTGCAATCTAAGGGAATATTCATGAAAACGAACAGAGATTTCTCACGCCTACCTAGCTAAACCATCAACAGTTTCATGAGCCACGAGTTTTACCTCGTATTAAAATTTCTAGAGCACTGTATTCAGTAATGTAGTAGCATTGCTCTCCTCCAGGTGGCGCTATTGGTATCGATACGTTCGATACGTTCTCCCCGGTTCTCCCGAAGCGTAATCATTGTTTCCCATTCTCACCACCAGATGGCAATGCATGTATGATACGCATGATACGTATACTGCAGAGTCGTTTAATAGCCACTGATGCAAAAAGATTGTTAAAAAACAAGCTTAAAAATCTTGAAGACATGCTATTTTATATGCAGGTTTTTGTAAGGATTTCATGTATCAGTGGCTGAATAAGCTTATTGAGTGGTTAAAAAGACGGCCACCTCATGGCAAGTTGCCTTACAAAATGGCGGGCGTGACGCCACTAACGTGACGCCAATAGCACAGCACGCCGGCATTAGTTGTGACGTCACGTAGATTTCATCTATTGACGTTTTCTTGCGATATGTTTGGTGCGAGGTTTGGTGTAATTTCCACTCATTTTTAGTTGCAAAAATATTCCTGCAGCATAGTATATTTGATAAACGAATCCTGGATATAGTAGATCGCATTTCATTGAAAGTGAAAGCAAAATATTGTTTAATTTAGTTTGCATGTTCGCCGCTGTATGGCGCAACTGTGCTAATTCGATTTCAAAAATCACTACGATTATGTAATTACCGCATAAAATTCGCAGATTATAAATAATTAAAGGCAACACGAAGCGAAAAATGTGTGATTTAATCGACCGAGTCGATCCATTCGATCGCGGATCGATATTCGGTCCGCATTCACTTCACAACGGGCAAAGATAGCGGAGGTCGTGACGTCACGCTCGGACGTCATTCGTGACGTCATCGGTACGCGTTGTGGCGGGCGGATGAACCAATCAGCGCCGAGGCTTGTTTACAACTTGCACGCAGTGGAAAAGCGAGAATTCTGACCGCGCAAGGGAGAGGCAAAGCAAAAGGCAACGCTTAATTAAGGGGCCTGGCGGTGATTATTTGCCGAGAATTTTGCACTTTGGACCTTGCTACGTGGTCGTTGCCAAAAAACCACTCGGACATATTGGTTTTTGGAAAATTGCGTCGTGCGGAAGACAGATCTAAACGCCGTCGGTTTTCGGTGTGTTTTTGAGGTGGTGGCGCCATGTCACTGTGGCTCGGTTTGGGCTGGCTTCTGCGACCAAATACTGTGATGGAAAACACCGAAAATAACATCTGATTGCGCCTTTCTGTTTGACAACAGGACACCATAGTTGGCAGCTAAGAAATAGTCATCAAAGTCGAAAGACGCCATCGATCGATCTGCGACTGCGCAGGTAAATATTCTGAACGGGAAAAAAATACACCTATTTGGACCACTGACACGTGGTCAGTGTAAAGAATGTTGTGTTATTGTCATTAAACGTTAGTCTAACTTGTATACATGTCCTTGATTTTCACTGTGGTCCACGTATCATTCCAACACTGCTTTTAAAATGGCGCCATTTTTATTTTCTAATTTTATGTGCGTATTAATTTAATTAATTGTTTTCTTTCTATTATTTTAGTGATGTGCTATATAATAGCTACATGTGCAAATCGATCGACAAAATGTATTTATAGAGGTGAAACAGCGGAAATGCTACAGTTATTGACCATATTTGATATGTTGTTTTTGAAAATTTCTTGAACATTCTTGCAGCCAATATTTTCAACTACGTCTTACTTCCTGAATTATTATTATTATTATTAATAATTTTAATTGAATGACGTTCAACACTGTATGTTATTTACGAAATGATTCATTTTAAATTGTTATAGTAGTTTTGTTTGTATATTTAAGAACAAACATGAAACAGATTTGTCCAATTATTTTTTATTCAAAATTAAATTTTAAATTGTTGTTTTTTGTTTTGTTTTTTTGTTAGTAAATTGTATATTATAATTTGTGTTATTAGGATTTTCTATAAGTTGTCTTCATTAACTGGTGTATATTTTTTATGGTTACAATTATTGTTTTTTTAACTATATTATTATACAGTTTTTTAAACCATTTAGTAAAAAATGGCTAAAAGAACTCAAAACTTTTTGAGTTTAGCCATTATTTTTAATGTTTTTTCCCCCACAAATAAACCAATTTAGGAATGTTATTTTTTAAATTGAACAACAGGAATTAGAGACAACAGTACAGTTATGTATTTAAAGATTGAAACAAGTTTTATATTTTTCATATTTTAATTTAGTTGTCAGCTAATTTTTCCATTTATTTATTTATAAAGTGACTAACATTGTAAATATAATGCTGATTATATCAATTTTCATTCCTCAATGTCAGTTATTAGACACTTAGTAAACTTTTGTAATTAAATTAGTTATTGTCCACATTTTCCTGAAATATGTATTTTTGTATTTGGATGATATCAGAATTAGTTTGTCTATTTTCAGTTATATTTAAAAATAGATATCTTCATTATCTACTTATTTACTTCACTATAAGTTTATTTCTTGCTAAAATCATCTTGTCCAATAACTGTCTCTCATTGCACATATACTTTACTGTTAAATTTTCTACTTGTTTTCGTTCTGTTGGACCACCCAGTTGGCTCAATTTTTTGGGTGGTCCAATCCCACAGTAAATATCCTAAGTTAAACATTTTAAAATGCACCATTAATATATATATATAATATTTTTTAACATCTAAAAAATATAAAAAAGTGTAACTCAGGTGCATGAAACATTAACAGGTGTTTCATTAATGCCCTTCAAATGTATGTCACATAATGGGATCGTTCACCTGTCAAGTGGTTATTGATTGGTTAATAAAAAATATAAATAAGTTACCTATATATATAGTGTATATAATGAATGATTCACTGATCCATTTATTTATCAAATGATGTGGGAATGTGGATCATTTCACTCTTATCAATCTTATCCATGTTTACTAAATTATTAAATTATGTTTACTCAATTTCTCCAGTTCTCAATGCACAGATTAAATATTACATGTTGATGCTGACCGAAACCTTGTAACTCTACAAATAAATGTGTAAGATATGGGCATTTATCACTGACTGCCAAGTGTACCACAGGTGAATATTTTTGGAAAGTTGTAAGAAAAAAAAATTAATTTGCTGTTTCATTGTATTTCTACCTGTTTGAAATAAGTATTTAAAAGGTAAATGTGAAACCACAAATGTTGCTTTTGGATATTGTGTTGCAATGGTTTGTAACATAATATTGATCTGTGTATTGACCGGATTGACTTCAAATATCGATTTTTTCTCTCATGTATGTTGTTGTCACTGTGAACACTTGCAGTTGGTAAAAACCTAAATGACTTGTTGTGACAGTCAAGTACTTATTTTAACTAAATTACAGTGAAAACTGTGTATGTTGACCACTCAAAGTTCCATTAAAATCCATTCAAATTTAACAATTTGTCAACATAGTACCTAAAAATTGATAGAATTGATATAAAATTTGTATAAAAAATACAATATTCCTGTATTTTTATTGAAACTTAATAATAACAATATGAAATTATACAGTACATTATATGGTACAGTGAATTTAAATTAAAGGTGAACTGACAGGGTTTTGTAAGGTACCCTGATAATTGGTTTGTAAGTAGCTATTTGTGTCCCT
>JAQFZQ010001447.1:0-19540 GCA_034696005.1 Glomeris marginata | reverse complement strand
TTTTATTGGCATCAATTCTATAGAATTACACACTTTCCAGGGTATGTTACAAAACCTTGTCAGTTCACCTTTAAAGCCAGTGTGTTCAGGCATTTCAGGTGATCAGTGATATGCTTGTAATTGGTCAGGAAGTTAATGAAGTATCATTTGGCAATGGAATGTTGTGGATCATTGTCAGGATTCAGTGATGTGCTGGAAATTATTCGGTTAGTTTTGGGACATGTTTAAGTGATGCGTTCCTAAGTGGTCATTGCGTTAAGATGGTCAACGTGTTCAGGGTATTTGTAGGGAGGGATCAGTGGTGTACTTGTAAATAGTCAATGTGATTAACCCATTTCCAGTGATGTGCTCGAAATTAATCAATGTTTTCTGAGTTATTGTGATCATTGGCATACATAAGTGTTTGACTTGTAAAGTGTCTGATGGTCATGCAGATGATTAGATGATTGCTAATGATCAGTGATGTGCTCGTGCGTAGTTGTTGCATGATCAGTTCAGGGATGAAGTATTAATGCTAGTGAAACATATCCTGTATACAATATGATTCTAGTAACATTTGTATTCTCCCTCCACCTGTCGGAGGTCCGCGTACAAATTTCATCGCGTGCACTTGTCGAAAGAATTCAAGTGGGACTGTATAAAAGATAGGAAGGTTAAAAGACACAGGGGCTTTTGCACTTGTAGGTATAAAAATTGAAAGAGCAAATGGATTGTGTTACGGGCCTGTATGATGGCAGCAGGTCATTTCACGCCAGGCTGCGCATCAGAAATGGCGGTCAGTATATAGGGACGTAATACTGACATGGCATGCTATTGTCACCCTATCCCTTAGACTACATTTGGTGCTTTTTCCACAAATTGCCTTCTTTGCAGTGGGTATTACTGTTGGAATGTACGAAATGTGAAATGTTTGATAATTGTTCATGCGAATGAACGTAAAAAATGATCGGTTCGGTTGATTTGCCGCTAAAGGCTTTGCGCAAAAATCCAATGGCAAACGTATTAATAATGGCCATGACGACTCGACTTGGATGCGCAAAATTGATATCTCTTGGCCCGAAATGTTTTGATGGCCCTTTCGTGGCTAACCCCTTCTTGCGTTTCGGCAGCCGTGGAATTTGAAGCTCTCGCGGGTTAAGCGGCTCCCCGCAAGAAATATTACGTTCACTGCATCAACGTGCTATGTAGCCTTAAAACATAACGTCCACTTTGATGACTAACAGTGTGAATTCCTACAACATCACTGAATTCCAACACCCCACATTGATTCACTGCGCAATTCTCTCGGCTTGTCTTCTTCTGCACGCGTGAACATTACACTTAACGCTGCTTTTGCCCCACTATTCTCTCCATTCTCGTCTCTCATATAAAAGACAATGCTACTTGAGAACTATATGCCCCAGGTTCAGTTCACAGCATCATGATATATAGAAATGCATTCACACTAATGTATTATTGAAAGCTTGTTACGTATGCTGCGAAATGTTACATGTGCAAACATAGTGTTGGAGCCTATCTTAATGAACTACTGTGTTTTATATTCTGCTAAATCATACATTTCTCTCCTTCAATAATACCTACTTTGTTTCTAGTTTAATTAAAATCTTACTTGATAAACCCAATTTGGTACACAAATCAGATTGTACTACATATTCAGGTACCCCTGCAAGTACTATAATTCTGAATTTCAATTGAGTTATTCTCCCAAATTGGAGTAGGCCAATCCAAGAAGTAGTGCAAAACCTGGATGACCCTTGGAGAAGGTGGAGCAAGCTCCAAACACTCCTCCGGATTCCAAAAATCAGTTCAATATACTGGCCACCACATGGGTGGACTACCAGATATTAAGCTGATAAGAACAGATACTACTCATTTGATCTTAGCCAAAAGGCCGAGAAGCGATACTTGATTCTTGTGTCAGTTTCTCTTTATTCACAAAGTTTCAGTATTGGATGGCCCTGAGCTAACTCAGTTCTGAATCGATAAAAATCATATGCATGCATAATTCCTTGTATTGTTGTGTACAATCTCATTGGTTTTGCCTAAATGTTCCTGTTGTTATAAATACGTGTCCTAAAACTAAGTCTTTCTTGTGTTTTTAAGGACTTTTATCAAATGTCGGGTCAAGCCTTGACCCTTGACAAGGTCATTCTCCCAACAAATGCGTCCCTTTAATTGCATGGCACAACAACGCTTTCATCTAAGGAGTTCAGCTTCCTTTTGTGTTCCATATGCCCCTTGCAATGGTCCCTTGCATGTGTGCTATCTAATTTACCAAAAGTAACTAGTTATAATAGTTAAATAATAGAAACAACAGCAAAAGTTTATGTTAGATATATTTTGTAGTCCAAATTCTGTCAAACATTTCGCTGTACTTTATTTTGGAGACCATTGTATGTCATTGGACATTTATTTCCAGATTTAATTATTTTATTGGTTATGAAGGTGAGAAATGTGGTAATTTTGCTGGGACCATTGTGTCCCTATATAAAGAAGCAAAATGGCATATGCAATATGTTTTGAAGACAAATCTGTGAGTAATTAAAATTCCAACATTTCGCTGCAATTTGCATATTTCGCTTCGTTAATGTAATATGCAAATGTACCTGCATGCTCAACATAATTCTGCTGTGCTTAACATTCTTGAAAGTATGAATTCACATATGACAGTAAAGCCTGTCCATTATGTGCTGTATAGAATTCTCATATGCCCTTGTGAACATTGTGTATATGATTTAAGTGGAAATTCATAAGGAGTCTATAGCTAGCTAGAGTGGTTTAGGTGGAGTTGTAGAGAAAATAGTGCATTTGGCCATTGCGTAACTAAGCATGGGTGAGAAAGCAATTGAGCTAATTTATATAATGGCACGTCAGCTGTGTTTGCCAAGCTTTCAGGACCCGAGTGACACATTGGTCCAGCAAGTGAAGTCCACCAAAACGACTCTCTGGAGAGGGTTATACACCAACACAATGCCAGTTCATTTGGACGCTATTGGCAACTTCTGTTTGCACACCGCTTTCTCATCAACTCTGCAATTTAACGCTCACATAGGGCCCAAAGCATACAAGGTGAAGATGTTTGGAACTATAGGGGGGAAAAAAAGGAACCATGATTCCGTTGGGGTGATTTGACGTCACAGTTATACAGGGGGACATTTGTTTGTCTGGACCAAATGTGATATAGCTAGGTACCTATACTTCACCTAAATTCAATTGCAAAAATGTACAATATATGACAAAAGTTGCATTTGCATTGTGTATATATGCAGCAATTATGTGGTTGACATTATTGCAAGTTGTATAGATAATTTACAGGTAGTGTGCATTATTCAGTGGTGCATTTATGGCCATTCAGAGCACATGTGTGTACACGTAACAGGTGTACGTAGGCTTAGTGAGGTGTATGTGTACGTGGTAGGGGTGTAATTTATGATGGTTGGTTGCTGGGAAGGAGCACGTGTGCAGAATTAATCGGTGCAAAGCGCCATCTTCATTCAACGTCAACAAATGGAGGGGTTTGGACGATGCAGTTAATTGCATTAATTATTTAAATGACATTTCCTATATACTAGTCTATACATTGAATGTGATGTCGTCGATTTGTAGTTGCTGGCTGGCGACCATTGGTGTATTAGTGGGTTTGGTCAGCAGCATAAATAGAGCCCATACACCTGGCTGGTTCCCACAGCGATGATGGCGGCCGAGTGTCACGTGCTCCTCCTCCTTCTCCTCCTCTTGCTCCTCTTGCTCCTCCAGCTCCTTTTGCACACTTGCTCTTCTATAACGATTCATCTTTAATGAAGTGATGGTCGGTTGGATTTGTGTGAACCACATGATTCATCCATCACTTTTATACGCACACTATACACACATATATACACATGCCATGGCCAGTTTCTTGTCGCAATTTATGAACGGTGCGCAGCGCCCAGGAGTTTTCTGTGCGCGCTGCGCTCTGCGGAGCGTCGTTCCGAAACCGACCATTAACTATTGATGGCACCATTTACCCAACTTTTGATCCAACCAATACCTGTCGTCACTCCCACGGGTATTTTCCAGGGTCTGAGAGCGATTGACGTCTGGGAAAGTCGCAATACTATATCCAAGAAGCAACGGTTCTTTCGCTGCATCACCACCGCGCTGCGATATGCGTTTGAAAATGCCCAAAATGCTCTTCATTAATTTTTCATGCTCTTCTTCACACTGTAAAAAGCTAGTATCCACTTTCCTTGAACGTAACTTTACATGGTATTAAATTGATTTGGTTATTGGAAGTGACTCGGAGCACGCGGAGCGCTCGCGCGCAATACGCGAAGCACTCCGCAACAGAGAAAGGCATGCGCCAAATTGCGTGTAAAAATTGCTAGAATTCTGATCTGTTACTGTAAATTTACTTGTTTCCTTGCAATAAGGCACATTTCCATATGAAGTTAGGGCATGCACTGGTTAAGTAACAAATTAATGAAATGAAACTTGTAAATATATTAAGAGCGCTATTGCGGCTCCGTATAATGCAGAGCGACCAACTAAGGGAAGATTTAGAAGTTCGCGTGCTATAGATAGCTGTAATGTAAATGGGGTGCTTGATTGCAACCAAGTACAAGTAGATATAGGTAATATAAGCGGAGTTCAATACGGTGCTGGTTCACTTAGCAACTGGCAATTATGGCCAAGAGTATAAATGACGCTCTTCATTTAATTAAACAGGATCTCGTTTGCTAATCGAGCGGTCTACTCCACATGCCTGCATCATTCAATTTTGCAAAACGCTAAAAAGCCCCTTCCTCATTATCTGGCTAATGAGGCGTCTTCGTGCTAATTACTAACGTGTTATTGGCCGTGTGGCGGCGCTCGCATCGTATGGCATGCACTTTAAAGTGGAAATTGTTTATTCGGCATTGATTTCTTAAAACTTTGCCTAATATTAAATTTCTCTCACCTCCATGTACATACAAGAAATCAAGTCATTTCCTAAGTGGCATCTTTGGAAACTATATATACCCAGATTTACTAAATCACATGAATGCAGTAATGGATAAAGTATCTAAAAGATTGCTAATGTACAACACAAACAGCTCAAATATCTAAACAGAATTCGATTAGAACATTATAAATTGAATATTGGTCCTTTTATTGTGTTCCTTTTATTAGGTGAAACCGTGCAATTTTGACTAATTCAGTCAATTTTCACTAATCTGTGCATTTTAGTATTTATTTTGAAATAAACAAATTGCTATAAGTGTTAAAGTTATAAAATAATTTTAAACTACTCAATACATTGGTTGAATAGAGTAAATACGATTTTTCAGAAATTATAGATATTATATTGTAGTTTTGTGTGAAATATATATAGGGTATTTGCAGACTAATCAACATGGCGTCGTTTCAAAGATTCAATGGGTGCAGTGGCGCCACCTATCGGAGAAGGGGCATTTCAAAATTAATTAACTGGAGGGGGAAATGGAATAAGGAGATGGGGAGGGGGTTGAGAGAAAAAGCTTGAAATGAATGTATACATAAGAGAATTGGCGAATTAGAAAGGAGAGAGGGACTGTTTACTGAAATTCACCTGTGACAATCCCTGCTGATTACGTGGAAAAATTAAAATTTGCACATGGATAATTTTCTCATTAACTTGTGCGAGCTTGATTGAGGGGATTAATTAAAGAAGGATATACTTCCCCCCGATTTAATTTGGGGTAATGCCATGAAATTAGTTCTGTTTTGCCAGACTGAACGGATCAAATGAAAGCAGATCGCGCAGATATCTTTCGAGGGCTGTGGACCGGCAGAAATTTGCATATGCTTTAACAACGTGGTCTGTGCAGAAATTAAAATACAGTTATCTCTGTCACACTGAGTATTGATTGATGCAACTTTCGGTGCACAAAGATTACATTAACGTGAATGCAAGTCCCGCGTACCCTATATTACATTTTTTGTACTGTATATGCATGCCGAAGTAAAAGCAAGGATTTTTAGCTTTCGGAGCAGACAAAAGTAAAGAATCTGCTTAGATGAATTCTCAATTACTGAATTTTTATTGTAGGTCCTGTGATACACTACTATCTTGTCCAGATGATGACCGTGTGTGCGGTCAAAACAAGTCGACACTTTTTTGAATAAAAAAGTGGACATTGAAGTTATGAGGTAAGGATTCAAACATCTTTTAACTAAATATATCTAATAATCCCACACTCAACATTTAAATTAAGATATTTAAATTAGCAGACTAACAAGCAGAATTTTAAGCGTAGACAAGCCATAAAAAAAACTAAGTTTTTTGGGTACTAAGTTTATACAGTATATAAATCGATATGAGTGTAAATGTGGATGGATTGAAGGGGCCCATGAGAAGTGTATGAAAAACAATATTTGAGCTATCTACGATGTCGGGAAGTTAGACTAAAACAAACACACAAACACACAAACCCACAAACACACGCACACCATTCATGACAAACGTATATAAACGTATTAGTAAAAATTGAACAGTTCGTCATAAACAATGTCCATTCTCTCAAACAAATGTTCCTCTACAACTTACTGAATAACATTATCCACCTATTCGTTTACGCGGATTTCGATTTAGGATTTCAAAAACCTTGAAAAGTTCGCTGGAGGTGAAATTAAGGTCACATGCCCATTCGATCTTATTTTTAACTAACTGCAATTTTGTACAATATGAAGAAATCATGTTACATGGAACACACTGTATATGTGTGTATTTTGTATAATATTGGCCTGAGCACTATGTGCAACAAGTGCGTCATCTAGCGGCAGTAGTCCCTACTAAATATAGCATTGCGTCTTGCATTAGCACGAAGCAAATTATACTTTTAGTTATATTTTCACTATTAGTTTTTGTTCTTTAACATTTGTTGCACTTACAAATGAGTTCCACCGTGCAGTGTATATATATAGGTATCATATGTGAACATGCATGGCTTTATTTGAAAGTATTTGTCGTATATGCGTGCGAGCGTGCAATTGCTGCGCAAATAAATCTCCAACTGAAATAATAGAGCATTATGGAAGGAAGACACTGCATTTGGATATGGATATGTATGGATATATATGCAGAGGCAATTTCTTTGTGCATTCCCAACAGCGCTGCAACTTCATGGTAGCATGATGGTGGAGCGAAAGCAAAGAGAGGGATGGGGAAAAAATTTGGCTTGACGAAAACACTGAACTAGCAATATAAATCTAAGGGAACGACTGCGCGACAAAATGAACATAGTGACAAATAAATATCGTAGCCGTAGTTGAAAACAATAGTAAATTTTCATGGATGAGCAAGTTGCATGCAAATAAGACTGCTGTCATGGCGCAATGATGACGCAGTTGCGAATTAGGCCTCTTTCTCTTCTTGGTTCGCTTTGCAAATTGGTCTCATTTGAAGTTGAGCATGTACTTTCTGCAAATTACAAACCCGAGAAGCTAATGCTCTGTTGACCTTACGTAAATCACAAACTATACGTTCGTGCAAGTGAAGAAAAATTGGGAGCTAGGCTAGCTAGACATGGAGCAGGAGAAAAAGTTCTGCAAATATATTTCTATAAACCATAAATAAATTCCGATCTAGTTGCAAATCTTTGCAACTAGATAATTGGTACCACGTGATTACATACAATAGGAAATACAGTTAAAAAAAACAGTGTTCTATTAATATTCAGTCGATGCTGACTTGCAGATTACAACTGTGGGGGGTCATGTGGTTTTTATAGGGTAGGGGTTCAATAAATGGCCGTCACTGTCCACATTAAGGACAATGGTGGGGGTTCAAAATGGTTGAAGTTTTGTACATGTGGTTTGTTAAGGTAGAGCATCGTGATCGTGGTGGACGGGGCCTTACGGGAAAAACTGGTTTGGGAAGAAAATCTGTAGTAAAAATATATTGCACGTAAAATTAGAATTATATACGCCATAGTAAATAAATGAATGTCCTACCTTGTTTTTGCGTATTTTTCCGTAGATGTTTGGTGCTCCGTTACTGCTCCAGGGAATTTTGAATTCCACCAATTTTATTGGAAAACAATGTGTGCGCGGATAGGATTGGATCCGATCTGATGAGGTCCGGTCTGGTCCGATCCGGTCCGATCCGATCCGTACCAATACAATATGGCAGGCAACAACAGGCTCGTATATACCTTGCTTTCTTGACCCAACTATGCCCTTGTGAAGTACCTATACCCTCCCCATACTATTGAAAAAATCGTCCAACTTAAAACTTTCCATGGAAAGCGCTTCCACCACCTCACATGGCAACCTATTCCACTCATCCACAACCCTTTGAGAGAAGAAGTGTTGCCGGGTCTCTGCTTCTGTAATTTGAAACTGTGTCCCCAACAAAGGGGCCGTTCACAAACCACGTGTCCATTCAAGACGGGGAGTGGGTATGAAAGACATGATATAACACGGGGAGGGGTGGGAACACCGAAAAGACCGAGGTGCTGCATGTGATGATAAAAAAAAAAGGATTTTTATAAATGGTAATACCTACATATAGGTATTCAAAATGCATGTATATTGAAATTAATTGATAAATTTAAGTTTCTTGCATGCAACATAACATTGAATGTTATATGTACCCAAGTGTAATATGAGGGCTATTGGGCCTAAACTTAGGCTTAGTTGAGACAGTGTCTTATTACTGAAGTCACATAATTAATACTTTATAACGTATGGAGGACATCAATTGTATATGCATAGTAATTTATATTTTAAATTTTGCAACAAAAACCTCATGATATAGGTGCATCGTGGCTTTGATTGAGTGGAGCGCAAGTAGAGATAATTCCATGCATGGAACAAATTTGATGCAAATTAGTTTTTCTTTGTCTTTGTGTCTTTTTTTGAGGGGGTTTTAGGAACTAATTAGTCCTGTGTGGCTCCCACTCTTGCTTAGAAATCATTAGTGAAATTGCCTGTGCCTCCTTAAGACGGGTCAACTTTCAGCAAGGCTCCTTCTTGTCACGTGTTAGTAATGCGAGAAGACAGGAGAATTTTACTAATGAACGATGCTCGCTTGGAGCGCCCCCTGGCGGAGGACTTTGTTAATGGCGACGCATGATGACATTAAGTTAGAACGCATAGATTATACCTCTTAAAATGCGACGGCGTTTAGAAATCAGTCATTACATTTAAGCTGTCGGCGAAGCGATGGCGATTATGCAAATGACGGCCAATGGCCATATACATATAGGCATTCGGCGCTGTAATCATCATCCATAAAAGCGCCCTCTAGGGACCTAAGCTTTATCAGCTATTTGAATAAATGCCTTGCCGCTCCAGCCAATTTCCTAATTATTCTTTACCATGCATGACACAGTGAAAGGAAGGGAGAAAAAATGCCAGCACAAACTTGGCAGGCTCATAAGGTTAATAAGCAAAATTCTTATAATCTAGCGCAGGCGAAGGAGAATGTTGCCAGTCACAGACTCGCAAAGTAAGCTATAGAGCCACCTCCCATATTCAAATTGACATCATGCTAATTTATTCACCCAACACCACAAACAAGGCTGCGAAATAGTGGCATTAAAATTGGGCTAGGCATTCAAAACGAAATGCATGAAAATAGTCTCCTTAACAAAGCCGCTAATCGACTAATATCGATCGACAACATTGGCTGTAAAACTCCAAAAGATTTCAATTACTTTTCAAATAAGCCTACTTATTTCAGCTGTGTAACTCCAATTTAATGCAAACATCGTTTTATTGCAAGCTCATTGAAAACCGTACGAAAAAAAAAACTAATTTTGTAAATGCCACATCGGAAATTCAAAAATATTGTTCGGTCATAACCACGATAAAATGTATGACTTTTCTGTACCCGGTTTTTATTTTTCCAAACTATATATTTCTAATGATTCATTTGTAAATTAATAACTTTTTAAGAAAGTCGGCTACCTTCGGGATTTATTGTATTTGCAATGGTAAAATGTACAACTCGGGCCAAAAGTATTGTCGCATTTTGCTATCCTGCAGCACACGACAGATGACAATACTTTTGGCCACAATTGTACGTATGCAAAATCCTAAATGAAGTACCTAGCCTATGCAAAAAAAGCAAGGTTATCAATTCATTTAATTTTATTTATTTCATTAGTTAGCATGCGTTGGGTATTTATTACAGATTTTATACTGCAACCAGCTTTTGCCGTTTAGCCCCACCCACTAAACAAAATGGCGGACCGATGCTCTACCTTAGTGCCTTACTATATGCTCTAGAAATTTTATCTAAATAGGATTTCATACATTTTAAATGTCCTTAATTAACTACATTTAATTTTGATATAAATATAACTGTAAGTATAGCTGTAATACATTGACATCATGCCATAAACTTAAAAATTAGACAAGATCTGTGAAATTAAATTGAATAACATGTGATGACACCAGCGTGTCATCATCAGGACTCTGATTACTGCAAACTTAATTCTACATCAATCAAAATTTAAGTGATTATATACTGGAGCAGTGAAATGTCAAGTAATAATTATAGTAGTGTGTATTTATACTTGTCTTGTGGCTCTCATATATTTTTTATAGCCTACACAGCTGTGTTTTATATGGTTTCACTGCTCCACCAATCAAGAATTAATTTTGATTGATGTACCATTAAGATTATACTAATCAGAAGGAATATTATGACATGCTGGTGTCAAAACATTGGTCCAATTTATATAATAGACCTTGTGTAAAAAATGTCAGCTCATATTGCTAGTTGACTGTAAGGGAAGCTTAGTTATATTATGGAATATTTTTTATTTTATTTTAAATGTGCATGGGATAGAATGGGAAAGAGAAGATGAAGAGTAAGTAGGTGGTCCTTTTCACGCATATTCATGTTCATTCATGAGGCAATAAAGGCTCGTTATCACTTTGGATGCCGACTTGCATTTTTCCGCCATTTACCCACACTTTCTTTTTCTTGCATCTTTCGTCTCTGCCACCACCCCCACTTGTCATTTATCTTCGCAATTCGACAACTTTTTATCCCTTTTACTTTTATAACTAACCTCTTGTGGGAAAAGAGCAAGCATCACCCTCTGTGACATGGCAGACAAAGACTTCTAGGTTCTCGTATAGCTGCCACGTGCATCTTTCTTCTATACATTTTCAGAAATTAATGATCATATTTTGTCAGCTGTGTGCTGAGAAGAAGGGGAAGGGGGTGGTGAGATAAAGACCAACTCTGGGGATGTTGATATTTGCATTTACGGAAAAGTGCAGTTTGCCTATAATATTGGCCGCAATGTGTATATATTATACGCGAAGAAAGTGGAGCATTTTAATTATACGCTTCTTGTAATTAAGCGAGAAGATGCCAAGACCATTAATTAATATGGCATTCGCTTTAACGAGTGAATTAATTAGGCGCTCATCGTCCGTAATTGGGAGATGTTTATTAATACGATATGCAGCGGTGATTAATCGCCAGATTATTTTCCGGACCCAACCGTGTCACCAATGCTGTCGTCGTAACTGCCATTGATAATTAAGAGGCACGTCATTGTTTAGTGATAAGAATATAAATCATATTTAGCCCTGGTCGCCATGTGCATTTGTCGTAGGAACGAACATGGCCGCCGGTGAGGTTGCATGCTGCTTCCTCGTGTGGCCATTATTCGCAAGTTGCGATTTCAGCCTGGTTTGGTCAGGATGGTTACACTGTTGGTATATACCTGGTCACTGATTTGGACCACTGTCTCTTCTGGGAACTCTGCAATTCCAAATTTAGCAATTTCAATTCAATCCTATTCACAAGTTTCTCGGCAAGGTTCCCGGAGAAATCCGTGTGGTGGCGCTGCTATCAATGCGTCCCTAGCGAGGCTGTTGACACGTCATCTGATGACGTCGTGAACTGACCGTTTTCGTTCCGGAATGGAAATCTCACGGTTGCGTCCACTCCCCCCTTATAGCTCATTGGCTATTGGCATCAACAGCCTCAACATGTCGGGCGACAAACGCGCTCGCCACCTATCGGCGGTTAGGCAAAACGCGTTCCGAGAAACTTGCTTTGTTTGGTAGTTCCAGCTGACAAGATCAGTGATGTATAGGCTACTCATATATGTTGGCAGTGATGTGCACTTATGCTGTCATTGATGTGCTCAAATATGAATGCATGATCATGTATTGTCAGTGATGTCATGCCTTGTCAGTGATGTGCTCGTATGTTGTATAGTGATGTACTCATATTGGCAGTGATGTGATCATATCTTGATAGTGATGTGCTCATATCTTGTCATGGATGTGCTCAAATATGAATGTGATCATGTCTTGTCAGTAATGTGCATGGTCATGCCTTGTCAGTGATGTGCTCAAATGTTGGCAGTGATGTGGTCATGCCTTGTCAGTGATATGCTCAAATGTTGGCAGTGATGTGATCATATCTTGTCAGTGATGTGCTCAAATGAATGTGATCATGTCTTGTCAGTAATGTGCATGGTAATGCCTTTGTCAGTGATGTGCTCATATGTTGTCACGAATGTGCTCATGTCTTGTCAGGGCTGTTCTCATATCTTGTCATTGATGTGATCATGCCTGGTCAGTAATGTGATCATATCTTGTCAGTGATGTGCTCATATCTGGTCAATCAATGATGTGTGCATACAACAATTCCTAGAACTTGGATGGCATATTTCGGAGTAGGGGTGTGCATGGTCATGCAACTTTTTCTCACATGGCACCTGACCAACAAGAAAACTATATCACTTTGAAATGAGAAGCAGTGTGTAATTTGAGTTTCTAATGTAATCTGCGGAAAAGGGCACACGGTGCAATTTCGCCTGCAATGAGAGTATACATATAGCAGGTTGCAGCCCTCATTGGTAATTCTAATTAACATGAAGATCGTAAAAGTCGACGCACTTGTATTTCTTTGGCTTTGTTTTAAAGTTAATCAGCCAGAAATGCAAGTATATACGAATACGACAAGTGCTTTGCTTTCGTGAAACTTAATGACCCGCAAAAAGCCTGTGCATTCCGCTGACGTGATCCTGCAAACTATGAGCTTGGCACAGACAACATTGCCAAGAAGCTCTTGAGTAATGAATGAGATAGGCAAAGAGACAGAGCTCCTGCAGCGCCACCTAGTGTTGAAAAACATGCACCTTGCCTTTGGGACAGACGGTTATTGATGACATCCAATTCCCTGAATTCCCTGCTTCTGGGTTTTAATTCTCTATGCAGTGATTAGCCATGCAATGTTGCAATTCATATTATGAAATTTCAGATCCTGGCAAATGTAATAGAAAAAGTTTAGCAAAGTACTAAAACTAAATTACTGAATTAACACAAAAACATGGTTATGGAATATTTAATTTTAAACTAAATATATTGATATTAATTGGAGAAACTTAATCCTCATTATAGGATCTTGTGAAAAGGACATGTAAACAAGTAATAATTGGCTGAAATTCGAGTTAAGACATAGATTAATTGCGATGATATTTGTTGCCAACTAATGTGGTTTCACTGATTGAAATTGATGTTGCCAAGTAACCCTACACTGTGATCTCTTTTAATATTTAACAGGCTGACCATGGCAGTACATAGTACTTTATATAGCAGCAATTTATACTAAAAAAAAAAACAGTGTTAAATTGATTTGCAGGCCTTTGCAAAACAAAAAAAAAACAACTCTATTTGTCACTATTTTAAATCACCAAACTTTTTGCTCACCGTATAACTTATAGTATGTAACATCATTTCATTTTTACTATATAATACATCCAAGTATTTTAAATACACTACAAATTGTACATATTAACAAGCTTGTAAAAATAAGACAAACACTAATTTTAATACAATACTATTTTACTAATTTATTTTACTACTTGAGGATGTATAAGCTAGCTATTGCATGAGTACAGTTCCATGTGTTACCGCCAGAGGGTGCTCAGCAAACGTGCACATTACATTTTAATTTCTCTTTATTCAATTCTTTTTCAACATGTCCATATGAGTTTTTAAACTTCCCTTTGTCTCAAAGAATCAAAGTCAGCTAGGCCTAACTGATGAATAATACCCCAGAAAGTTGTAAAACTTTCTAATAAAAGAAAAGTTTTCCCATGCAGAAGGAAAAAATGGCTGAAAATGCATGATGGGATTTAGGATTTTAGCTTTTTGAAAGTTGCATCTTTTATATGTTGATTGTTTGCGAAAGATGTGAAAATTGTTTTGACTGACGACACCGATGGAAGAATGATAGGGGAGAAATTGCAAATGAAGCCTCTAGAGGGCGCTGCTGCATGCTTTCACAAACATTCACATGCACACAGCATTGACAATGACAAGAAACGGTTTGCAACAAAAAGCATTGAATACACGTGAAGACAGGCTGTTGGTGACAAATGGCGTCTGATGGAAACGAGCAGTTGGTTTCTTTTGAAACAGCCACGATTTACACATGGTTTTTCCACCAGAAGCAATGAGTGGACGCCACTTTCAATCTCCGCCTCGTTGCACATTACTCGTCCAAACATGTCAACTCGGCCCTTCCTTTTTATTTCCTTTTTTTTTTTTATTTCTCTTTCATTCAAGCTATCTGGCAACATTTGAAGTGCCTCTTGCCTGGCCAACTCCATTGCTGCTGCATGTTAAAACGATGGAGAAAAATCGGGCAAATTGAGTCAAAGTGAAAGGTTATCGGACACCCATTGATCCAAGTGCCCGTACATTCATTCCCATAGTGCATGCCTATTTGTCCCATGTCATTCAATATATCCTTATATATCATTCAGTCCTTTTAAGTAAGTCTACTCTATTTTAAAACAAAGCATTAAGTATAAAGATGTACTGTAGTGTATTGGCCGTAATTCTTAGTATTGTATTTGCATACGTTGCTACATTGTACACTTTGACTGGTGCTGCAAGGGGTTGCTTGTTACTTTTAATCTGTTATGCGTATAAATCCTGGGTACTGAATGCTGTCAGTTAGTCTTTGCTCCAGCTAACATGATGTGACTAAGGACGATTGTTAAGGGCCGGGGTCTCGCTCATATGTATACTACTTGGAGATGGAACTGCTAATACCTGAATGTAAGAGATGTGTGATATAATGAAAGAACATTAAATATACAGTTTATCGTGAATGCAATGCCCTCGGGTGGTTTGAGGGTCATAACCCGGAACTGGTCCATTTCTGAATTCATGTGTTATTTTGTGAATTGTGTTCACATTTCTTCCCTCTATAGGCTATGCCTGCACAGTTTGTTGGTTTTATTCTGATACACCCTGTATATACGTAGTACAATTTGCTTGTACGCATTACAAAATGAAAATTGTCATTCGTATATGCAATGTAACATGACTGGGGCCATAGGGCACACTTAATTTTCACTTAATAGAAACCCTTTTTAATTTTATTTGTAGAATGTCCAGTTTGAATTGAGTCAAAGTGATTTTCAAAGAATTTTAAAAAGTTTTATTTGAGCTTGCCTCGTTAAGTTTTTAAACCATCTGTCACATTTGGGTATATAGTCAATATGATAAGGAAAGGAATGGAATATTGATGAAACTCAAGCAATGGGCTTATGAGTGTGTCCTGATCGAAGGTCCTTCACTTTTTGTGCATTGCCTTTTAGATTTGGATTTTAAAGTTATCCGGACTGAAAAGCCGCATGTCACCGACTACGTGACAAAAATAAGAAAAACATAAGAAGCTTACCAAGATTCTGGTGCCAATAATTGCTTCGACGTTTGAAACCACTGGGCAAATAGCAAGAAATTTAGTATATATAACATAAAATAACTTCCCAGGCTAGCTGGCGTAATGGCCGCCAGCGGAGTAAATGGGGAATACATACTTAGAATTGTTTTCCTATGATAAGTTTACATTAAAAGTTGATAAACTGATTGAACTGAACATAACATGATGGCTAAAGGTGGCTCTGCTGCTTGCATTACACATATCATTACGTCCTCTACGTATGTGACTGAAACTTCCTCGATGTAAAGTGGGGATGTGAAGTGGGGAAGCTGCCCGAGATGAAAACTTTCTGGCGAATGGAAAGTGTGAAAATTATGCAGTAGTGGTAGCTGTCAATAGATGTTAATAATATTTAAAGTGAGATGAGAAAGCTGTTGGAAGATGGCGTCCGAACGCCATCATCGTTTCGCCGCAGAGCCGATAAGGTATTATCGGTGAAGCCCCTCCTCAAACTCTTTTATCCAAAGGGCTGCTCGCTATCAACAAGCATTTAATGCTTCCCACCTCCCCCTTGGCAAAATTCTGGGGGGAAATATGCCATTTCTCATGCAAATCACTCGAATATCAGCGACACGCAAGCCGCGAAGACAGCTTGACAAAATGCCAAAGATGCATAACCTGCATGGCAACTTACCCTAAAGCATGACTCAAGTGGTGTCCTATAGGCTTTTTTATATAGGAATATAGTGTTTAATTTGTTTTAATTAGGTATATATTTAATATGTTGGGTATTGGAATTGTCACGGCTTGTTGCGTACTGTCACGTACCGAGTCCAATTCATACACTGTTGGTCATAATGGTGGACATAAAACTTAGTATCCTAACCTCGTTTCTTTGCTGACAGCATTTGACAAGCCGCTTAAGCCTGATAAGCTATATCATATCTGTGAAAATCTGCTTGGGCCTTCTTGCGATTGCACATTGCGAATGCGCAGCGTCAAGCCGCACGTGCCGGATAAAGAGATGCGAACAAATCCGAAAAGGCCCACATCTGTCTTAACACAAACGTGTGCTATTTCTTTAATAGCATACAATACCAAACTATATTTCCTACACAAACTATCTCATAAAACCTGTTTTCGGAATTTCCGCATCTGCCAACATCACAGGCGCAATGTACGCGACATAATACATCATTAAATTTTCCTGTTATTTTCTCCACATACATGTATGGAAAAATGCGACTATATAGTTTTATAAATGTGATTAAAAGGTGTTGTTTCGTTTCAGGAAATACATGGTGGAAAGATGTTTGGAGTCGCCATGGATGGATTACTTAACGGAAGCCGCGACAAATGAAAATTCAACTTCAGTAAGACATTATTCTTATTCTCAGTATTTTTTATAGTAAAACATTTGCATTTTTTAATACACTTGAACCACTTGAACAAGAGTACATTTGATTTCAAAACGGATTTTATGAATCCTGGGAAAGAATTGAAATTAATAATAACAAATAACTTTTGCCGCTGTACGCAAACGAAACAATTATAAACACTTTCAAGTTTGTTTCTCAAACATAAAACATTATATTATATATTGGAAAACAAGATAAACAGATAAACATCCAAACAAAACAGTAAGGTACATTATGTAATAACACACACTCAAAACAGACATTTGTAAAAATCCACATGTTCCGCCGGAATATTTGGTAACAACTCTACAAGGTCCCTTAACTTTTCCGGTTGAAGTCGTACAGGGGCATTGTAACATTTAGGTAGGACATCAGGTAAACGGACAGGTTTGGTACGCGTGCCTTGCTTGTCGGTACGCGTGATGCCGTAGTACTTCCACGGTTCCAGCACGCTGTGACTTTCCCTCACTTGCATATTGTGCGGATCCCGTGAACAAAGTTTGATCCACATTGCATTGTTGATTTGCAACTGTGCATTTCTGGCCAGACTTTTCTCTAAAACCTTCAAATCTTTGAAATCATCTTGCCGCATGAAGTGCACGTCAAATGGGTTCGAAGGCCTGGCTGAACGTATAGATTCCTCAAGCTGCGAGGGCACCATCACCGGATTTGCTCTTAACCTTCTTTCAATAAGTGCAAAGTCCCTATCACAAGGAAGAAAAGAATGGCCACCATCTAAAAACTTTTGCTCCACTGACGTGAAGTACTTCTGTTGGATCAGATACACGAGAAGAAAAAGGACATGCCAATCACTGTTCTGTCCTACTGTACGGTCCAACCACAACACTAGTTTCCTTTCATGATGATCTGAAATCCTGTTGTAGTGAGTTACAATGTAATGAAGGAAACACGACGCGATGTCCATCGCGCCATTTTTGGCTACGGTCTCGTTCCAAATATGCATAGTTGCGTGATTTGATGTTGGGTTATGAACAGCTGTGTTGTAGCAAGATAGTTGCCTACGGTAGAATATATCATCATCTGCCAACATTGGGACTGATATTATTCGTTGGAGGTCCATACATAGCGTTACGATGGATTCGTTAGCTTTGCTCGCGCAGATGTCCTCGTGAAGGTGCGTGTAACCCTTTTCGGATTCGATATGATGCAGAAGGCTCTCTTGCATTGCAACACCTGAAACGGTTTCATCCTCAGCTGCAACAAACCTGATGTACAGATGCTGACATGCGGTACATGTTTCGGAGCGCGGTTGGCCGTACGTCAGCTTGAATTCCTCCTGTAATACCTTCCGATACAACCATATCTTAGCCTTTGAAAACGGATATTTCTCTTTAAATAGCCTGAACATGCTTGTGATGTTCAGTGAAGAACTGAGGTATCTTGTGTCTTTGCCATCAGCGATAATGCTGCTTTCTACGGTCGGGATGGATGAAATGTGTTCACGGACAAATTCGTTGTCCACGTCGGAGACGCAACGCATCTGTTTCATCTTCCTCTGTCTAATTTTAGGCTGTGTAATGTCAGATTTCATCTTAAATTGAAGGTCTTCGATACGAGTGTCACGCACACTGTACACGTTGCAGAGCGTGTCGCGGCAAACTTGGATTTTCGAGCCGTTGACGCGTACGTAGTATGAAAATGATGGCTTCTTGTCACCGATTCCTGATGGAAAGTACATAGTTATATTGGAGAATAATGTACAGGAATTCAGAATTGGGTTATACCTTTTGTTGGTTCTTTCTTTATGCAAGAGGACAGTATGGAAGATTGTTCGGTGCAACTTTTACGGAGAAATGCGGTGAAGATTTTGGTTTTCTGCTGGAGTGTCAAGTTGCTGCATCCTTGCAGATTACATTGGCATACTTTCCCCTGGAAATATATTAAGTATATAAATAGGGAGTTTTTGGTGTTAAAAAATCAAATTATCGGTGTAATTATATGTACCTTATTTTGTGGTGGAGAGTCATCCTTAATCTCCTCATTGCTTGTTCTAATAATAAAACAAGAACAAATAGTAGTTAATAAATATTTATATGTAAAATTGAATTAAATTTTGTAACATGATTAATTTTAATTTGACAATTTTTCTTATGCATTTTTTTTAAATTTAAAGTCGTACTTTTCTTTAGCAGAGTCTTCATTGTTTCCATCTGAATTTCCCTTTAATTTTGGCATATAATTTGGTGCAGTTGGATTATTGGATTTCTCATTTCCAACGAAATGTCTGCTGCATATTCTTGAACCATTTGATGGTTGCCATTCACTTCCATCAGAACTATTAAAAAAATAGAATAAAACATCCCAAATAAATGAAAAATTCAATTTGCAAAATAACCCGTAATTGCAGTTAGTAGATATGATTGTTAGTGTTATTATACTACTCACTTTATTCTATTACAAAAACGAATCCATTGCATTTTTCGTTCCTTTTCATGTTGACGTC